>PVKM010009249.1:0-37295 GCA_004027735.1 Carollia perspicillata | reverse complement strand
TCTAAATACGCAAATACCCTGTGCTTGTTAACAGAAATGCAAATGTGACTGCTGCAGACGCAGCGCTGGCCTGTGAACCCTGGACCTTCCAGCCCCAGGCGTGCACAGTCCACGTCGGCTCTGGTCGTGCCGGCGAGGTCAGCCTTGGCCGCAGCGCCTGGGGCGCGGCAGGATCCAGGCAGCTGTGAGTTCCAGCCCCAGGTTAATGATCAGTTCCAAGGTCCTCTCTCTCTGATGAGAAGCGGGGTCACTGAGATAACCGAGCTGGCCAGACCAACCTCACTTATCTGATTAATGGTTCAGAAAAGACTGATTAAGAAAGCTGGGGTTAAAAAGAACAGATTTTAGAAATAAGATTTTGAATCTATTGTTTAGAACATGGGACCCATGTAGTGTTTTTATAACAAAAAAGGTATTAAGGTGATACTGTGCCTCTCTTTCAGACTGTCACTCACATCAGTTAGTTTGGGTGTGGTCACGTGTTCTCAGTTGGCGAACGACACCGGCGATCGAGAAATCACGGATTTTCTGTGACGCAAAGCCCCCCGGCATTTGCAGATAGGGACAGGACGCACCGTCACTCTCGCCACCAGCACCCACATGCTTGGTGGGGACTGGGCCCTGTGGCTGCTGTCCTTGGGCATCTTGTCCCTCTGGCCCCCTTGTGTCCTCCTAGAGGTCACACCCCTACTGCAGACTCAACAGTTCCTCCACCTGGTGGACTCGGCTGTTCTTCCGGGTCCCTTCCCAGGACACTTGATTTCAGCTACGACCCTCTGTCAGCCGTCCCAGCTGGAAAGAATCAGGCCAGAGGACATAGAGCCTTAGTCTCCGCGCAGGTGGAGGAGCGTCAAAGGTCAAATTGTAAACTCAGGTGCTTCCGTGTGGTGGCTCAGTTATTAAAGAAACAACTATATTAATACCAGTATTTTAGTATTACTTAAAATAAAGCCCGAAATACAAAAAAAAAAATCATGGATGTCCCACTTGGGGGCCATGTCCAGTGTTTAATAAAATAATATAGTTATAGGATTCGGAACTGGAAGAAATTTAGACCATCTAGTCTTGCCCCTTTATTTTTTACTTTAATCCCCAGAGTTCAATAACTTGGCTAAGGTCATAAATTAATGGATAGGAAAGTGGCTATAAATTCTAATCCCATGTGGTGTCCTTCAAATATTTTATGTCCACAGTGTTTGTATTGCAAAAGTTAAAATAAAATAAAATAAAACACAACCACAAATAGCCCTGGCCGGTGTGGCTCAGTGGACAGCACTGGCCTGTGAACTGAAAGGTCACCAGTTCGATTCCCAGTCAGGGCACATGCCTGGGTTGTGGGCCAGGTCTCCAGTTGGGGTCATGTGAGAGGCAAGAGGCAACCAATCGATGGGATGGATCTCTCACACATCACACATGCATGTTTCTCTTCTGCTTTGCCCTCCCTCCCCTCTTGCTAAAGATAAGTAAATAAACTCTTAAGAAAAAGAAGGACAGAACTTGAACTTAGGGACAAAGTTCCTCATGTAATTTCCCCTGAGACCACTAGGTGTCACGTTAGAACTACTATTACATGCCTCGTCTGCAGTCTCCAGCTAGTGGGGGGAAAAGGTGATGGGTGGTGGATGGAACCTTTAGGGGTTTGGGGGTTCTGTGTAAGTTCCACGTAATTTCAATGAGAATGATAGTAATAGTACTCAGTTCACAAAATTGAGGTACCGTAAGTAAAATATTTAGCAGAGTGCTTGGCAAACATTTACAAGCCCTCGGTTTTAGCTATTGTTACTTACTCATCACCGGGACATTCTGGTAACCCATTTTGATAAGATACAAGAGACATAACATAATTTCATCATACATACGATAAATTTTGCTGCAACAGAAGGCTAATAAGCTACTGTTAGGTTTACATGAACTTTTCAGCTCTCAGTAGGCCTTCACGATCAGTGACCTGGGTGTGCCAAGGTCAAATCCATTGAGAGACGGAGTTTGGAGTCAGAATCCAAACCAAGCAACACCCACGGGCTGATGGACCTAGACTGGAACTGCAGCCCCCACCACCTGACACCGCTTACCCACGGCGTCTACATCCGTGAATCGGGGCTGACTACGCACGGCTACGGTGTCAGTGTTGTGAGGTCAGGCAACGCCCACGGGCGCTCAGAATGGTGCTCCGCGAGCGCTACCTGTGTGACCTTGCGCAGGCTACTTAACCTCTGCAGCCCTCTGTCTCCTTATTGGTAAGATGAGGTTCATGCACTTTTCAGAGTGATAAGAAACAAACAAGATAGATTCTGGGAAAAGGAAAACGGTGGTCCCTCAACCCCCCCTCATTGAAACTCTGAGTTATTTGCCTCTTTGGACCTACAGACTCCGTGGTAGGTAAGAGTTTGAATTTTGCTGGGGACCCGATACAAGGCTTTCAACTTCGTGGGCCGGACCAGAACCCGGGCCAGGATCTAAGGACAGTGCAGCTGCGGGTGAGCCTGAAGCCGAAATCTATGGGCGCTAAGGACGGGACAGCCCAGCTCAGAGGTGCTTAGGGCGTTCAGAGGATACAGCAATGTGGGTGAACGGTTCTGGCATTCCCACTGCACGCTGCCTCAGGAAAGAACTTTTCCTACCCAGCACGCTCTACTGCGGCAGACTTACATTTTTTCCGAATTTGAGGACCATTTTCTCAGCATTGATGTGGTCCAGAAAATGAGGATGGTGCTTTCTCCTGCGATAATCCTCTTCGGTGAACGGAATCTCGGAATCATCCTGTGGAAGAAAAATCGCGATGGGTTAGGGCTACAGAAAGCTAAGCCCAGTGATGCTGGCTTGACTGTGTTCCCCGAAGCTCAAGTAAAGGGTTCTAAAAACGCTGTTTACTTTGTAGTGATTTAATCGTCTTGAAAATGTTTTAGGTAGCCCCATTTTATCATTCAAACTTAATCTTAGCAAAATTAAACAATCAAATATATTTTATTTTGTGGTGACGGTGCCAGGCTGACCTGACGCCATAAAGTCATTGAATAACCCATTTCTTACCAGTACTTGCCATATAGGCAGTTATATTTTGACTCTAAATTGTTATTTTCCCCCTTTTCTACACTGCCCCTTGCCCTCAAATCGACCCCGTGTGACGAGGAGCTTACCAAGTGTGAGTTTCTGTCTGAGGTTTAAAAACTGCTTTCGTCAGGTGAGATGAAACGTCAGTTTGCCCTGAGAACAGGGGATGACAAGTACGCGTGTTTCCCCACAGTGCACCGCACTGTCCATCTTTGAAAAGATGTGCTGGGATTCGTGCTGCAGTCAAAGCTAGTTCACGGGCCCGAAGGTGCAGGGCAGCACGTGTAAGTGTGACGTCGGTAAGGAGCGACGCGAAGCCCACATTTTCTTGTGAATAACCGTGTGCTCCACAGAAAGGGGAAGTGCCCACGGTTAGAGACGTGACTCGGGTCTACCCCGAGTTGCGTGGAGACAGGAGGCAGGTGTGGCTGGGAGAAGCTGGGCTCTGAATAGGAAGAAGTTCTGGGGCAACACCGCAGCCGCTGTGTTTTGCTTCTGTTGTCCTTTTAGTGTATGCACAAGAAAACACGTGGCCAAAACACAGGTCTGAATAAGTCTAAAAGAGCGCTCTTTCAATGCATTTGAAATAAAAAAGTACAAGCCAGAAGCAAGCAAAGGGGCCCCTTAGCAGGGAGGGAGCTTAGCCTGCCAGCTCTGTTGAGCACTTAGGAGACTGCGTTCAGGAGGGCAAGAATGCTGGGTTTGCGGTAGAAAGTTCTCTCCGCGCGGATTGCGGGGGACAAGCTAGGGGCACTACTTACAGGGTCCAGGGGTTTGGTTCGCGCCCAGGTCATCACCGTGGAAACTAAAATAAACACCTTCCGCTTCTCAAAGTGGCCGACTTCCTCGTTCAGTGCTGCAGGGCCAAAAGGCGAGCGGTTACTTGGATCCACGCAGAACATGCTTTTGAGACCACGTGCACTGTTAGCGGGACTTGGAGTTACTCCTCTTTCCGGGGGCAGCCCAACGCCGGGGCGGCGTCCCCTCTGCCGCCCCACCCGCCACCCCCATCGCCGGGGTTGGCGCTCTCCCTCCAGCCCCCTGCCCTCTCCTGCGCCCAGCTGAAAGGCGGACTCCCGACCTACTCCAGGCCCGCAGCTGTGCGCTTTCACTTGCGTGTGGGCCCGTGACGGTAATGACCACGGCGGACATGGATGGGAGCGGTTCATGGGCACTATTGGACTCTTACCGTTATGAGACAGGCGCTACTCTGATCTCTGGTTGCAGGTGAGGGAACTGAGGTGCAGGGTGCCCAGCATCATGGAAGGACAGTCCAGGCAGCCTGCTGGCCAGGCCTGTGCTCTCCCCACGGTGCTGGGGGCCTAGCCGCAAGGGGGTGGGAGGGGGCGCGCCAGAGCAGGGGGTCAGGCCATCACAGGAACTCAGATAAAGCAGCCCGACGTAGCCTAAGCCGGTGCGGAAGGCAGTAATCTGGGGTGCCCACAGCACCCTGGGGTGCCCAGGGCTGGGGTGCCCACAGCCCGCGCTTCCCACCCGCCTGGGTAGGGGAGAGAGGCCCATGCCCAGGGGGCTGTGGGCGGCCTTGGGGGCCTGGTAAGGCCGCATGCTCAGTTAGGAACAAGGGTGAGAATGTAGGACAGAGCCGGCCCTAGGGCGAGTGTTCAATTTCCGAAGGGTTTTCCCTTCCCAGGAGGGCTGGCCACACCTCTAAGCATTGCCTCTCCTCGAGTGTTTTAGACATGTGATTCCTCAAATATCCTTCACGACATACGAAATTCCAGAAAAAAAATCTGAAGTGAGGTCTGATTGAACAGTCAGAGGATCCAAGTGACAGTTGTGGTACATTTTTAGTCTCCCGAGTGGATTCCTTAAACGACAAGCCAAACATCGACATGCTGCTATCCTGTGCCTAAGAAATGCGTGGGTTCCGGCTGCAAGGCGAGAGGGCGCATTAAGTCTCAGAGCACCGTGTGCACTTGTGCATCCCAGCTCAAGTGTTAATTTTAGCTTCTATCGCTGTGCTATTAGCAAAGGTGGCCTCTTCGGTTTAATTGCGCCCTTTCCCCCTTCCCGCCTGCGCTGTTTCCGAGTGGCCTAATTTGTGAACGTTGGCACGGTTAGCGGCTC
Organism: Carollia perspicillata; assembly: GCA_004027735.1. Classification (NCBI taxonomy): domain Eukaryota; kingdom Metazoa; phylum Chordata; class Mammalia; order Chiroptera; family Phyllostomidae; genus Carollia; species Carollia perspicillata. Next base: position 32,156 of record PVKM010009249.1, on the reverse strand, counting down.
TCTAACTGGGTTATCCTCTGTCTATAATTTTAATGGGTCACAAATGATCTGCTTGCTTGCTTGTGGACGAGCACACTTTATCCGTATCTGCAAATGTTTTCTCTCATTTCTAATACTTTCTTCCCTTCTATATTATTTTACCTTCCTTTGGTAGTTTCTGAAAGGCAAGGTAGGGGAATTCTTTTATGTTAAAACGTGCCAAAATAATTTAATAAAACATGATTAAGAAGTAATACATATCCATTGCAAAACCAAAGCTAAACCAAGTCCCCAAATCTAAGAATGTGCTTCGGGTGAAATGACCAAATCTCACCCCCACTGCCCCGGTCCTCCATAGTCCCACCAACCCCGTGCCACCCAGGAACCCTCGATTACAGACCAAGGGCCTCTGACTAAAATGCAGTTAAAACCTTTCCACCCACTAGAGGCTTAACATTTTCTTAATAATATAAAGCTCTTTATTAGAATGAAGAAGGAAGCAGTAAAACATACTCTACATTTTTAAGTTCATGAAAGGAAATGCAGTTATCAGAGTCTGAGAATCAATTACATTCCCCGAGGGGAACTGGGTGGGCTTGGGGGGGGTCCTCTGGGAGTCTGAAGGTCATTTGTCATAGCAGGAAGTCAGTGGTTAACGTCTGAAACTCACAATCAAAAGACACCAGTGCAGGCATTTGTATGGATTACAAGGAACAAGTGGGTTAAATGAGGTTCCTTTGGGGAGTAGAGATGGGATGGAAGGAAAACGTAGGGAATTGTTGCTTTTTATTCTAAGCCCTGCTGTGCTTTTTAATTTTCAAAAACTGTTCAGGTTTTATTTTGGAAGAAATGTTAAACATTTTAAGAAAATTGCAAGTGTACATCATACAGAAAAATCAATTTCCAAAAGCCTGGCACACAATAAGAACCCAATAAGCATTAGCTCTGATTATTATTTTAGGCGGCGCAATGATTTCAGAAGGCGCAGTTATCCGTCATCTGTAAATGTTTGCAAGGGGACAAGACGCACAGAGCGGGCTTGTAAAATCTGTGTCTGGGAAGATGGCGCCGTGTCCGCGTGTTTGATTTGTTGATTTGCAGCTTATTGAATGAGATTTAGGCCCCAAGTTATAAACGAGCAATCGACCATTCCAGGCCCCCCCGGAGCCCCGTGTACCCACAGAGCACACTTTCCCATCATGATTTCTGCAAACAGGCGCTGCCATTCCTAAGGCGCTCTTCCATTTCTCTAATTTAAGTCAAAATACGGCTTTGCTGTTGATATTATTCAGGGGTTGCCAAAAGTACTGCCTGCTTTTTTAAACCATTTTTTTGGAACCAGACCATTTATTTACATATTGTCTATGGCTCTGTTCTGGGCATAATGGCGGAGCAGTGGGCTTGGATAGCCAAAAATATCCACTCTCTGGTCCTTCACGGAAAAAGTTTGCTGCCCCCTGATGGAAACTGCCTAAAACAAAGGTAATGCAGTGTAAAAAGTATTGAAAAGTAAGGTGCTCTGTTTTTTTGGCTTTGTCTAGAATAAGGACTCCGATAAGCTGATATACTTTCTTCTCGGCTCCTGACTTAATGAGGAGATGGGTTACAAAGCACCCAATTGCTAAACACTACTTCATCCTGTCGGACTTGAGGTCCTTAGAGGTCATCACCTTTTTCAAAGCCTCTGGAAACTACAGGTATTTCCCACAGCCCTCCAGGACTCTTGATGTCACGGACATTTGAGGAACCCTCACAGTTGGACATAATCCCCCTGCTCTTAAAGTCCCATCTCTCCTGAGATAACCGTCTTGTGGAGAAGCCGTTCCCTCCCCTGGTTCAAGTTTCTCCCGTGCGCCTCAGCCCCCTTGTAGGCCTCCAGGTGCCTGGGGGGCACACTCTTTTTCTTACTTGTCTTTCTATCTGCCCGATATACTCAACCACACCTCCTTAAGCAGTTCCCAAAGAGTGAATAAAGGTCACATTTTGGAAGTTAATATTTCATTTCTTTTAATGACTAAAAATATTCCATTCCGCAGAATAGGATATTTTGTTAAAATAATTAAACAAGGAGGCTCATTAGATTGGGGTGGTTCTGACATCTTTGCAGCTTGCTTCAGTAAGCCAAACCTAAGCCCATACATGGCTCGAGGTTGAGAAATCGAAACATAAGGTCAGCCAATCACAGAGAGCCGACTAGGCTCTTCCAAATCAGGTAACTGCCTGAGCTACAGCCAGTCAAATCCCTGCTTGGCTTTGCTCCTGGCTTTTCCCTACAAAAGCCTTTCCCCTAGCTCTCTAATCGACATACTCCTAACCACTCCCAGTTTGGTGCTACCTAATTTGAATTGATTTTTTTGCTCAAATACACTCTTAAAAATTTTGATATGCTTCCATTTATCTTTTTTTAAATCCTCACCTGAGGACACGCTTATTGATTTCAGAGAGAGGGGAAGGGAGGGAGAAAGAGAGGGAGAGAAACAGCAACGTGAGAGAGAAACATGGAGTGGGTACCTCTCCCGTGCACCCCGACCGACCTGGACTGAACCTGCCACCCAGGCACGTGTCCTGACTGGGAATCAAACTGGCAACCTTTTGCGTCACAGCACCATGCTCCGCCCAGCTGAGCCACGCCGGCCAGGGGGCTGTTTATCTTTGAACCCCGTTCCTAGGCACATCTACCAGCCCGGTTTCAATCTGTGCTTTAGGGCATTCTCAGGTCATTTCTCCTAACGGTCCTAACTTGCTGTGTGTTCACCAGATGCCTCTTAGGTAAAGAAAATTACACAAAAGTGGCATCCCCCGGGATAAAAGGGTCACCTCACTGACCGGAGACGGCCCAGATGGCTTCCTCCACTTGCTCTGCGTTCTCCGTGATGTTGTAGATGACAACGTCGCACTCCAGCAGGTGCATGAGGAGCTCTTCTCGAGAGATGGCCTGAAGAGGGAATCGATAGGCGTCTGTTCACGGAGCTAACCAAGTACCCTGAATGTGCAGACGGAATGAACATTTTCAAGTCCGATGTGCTGCTCTGAGGAGCCCCACAGAAAGCATTTGCAGAAGGACTGCTGTTTACAATGAAATTTCGGCTCTCTTCTGCGTGTCGTTTTCGAATAGCAGAGGAGTTTGTGGAAATAGCTGGGGACAGATGACTAAAAAATTGCATCGCGGTCTTAGGTATGCTGTGTGCATCCCAATTCAGGAGGGAAGCCTGAGAACACAGTGGAAAAGATTGCGGGAGGCATTTAAACCCCACTCCAACCCTGGGCAAGATGATCTGAGCAATTATGTGTCTCGAGTCCCTCAGAAGTGCTGATGAGTGATTTATGGGGATTGTTTCGGAATGCTCGAGAGAGAGTCAGTCTGTTCTCCTTCTGACTGTAAGGTATCTTATTACAGTTGACTGTTGGGAATATTTTATTTTTATTTTTTATTATTTTAAAGATTTCATCTATTTATTTTTAGAGAGAGGGGAGGGAGGGAGAAAGAGAGGGAGAGAAACCTCAGTGTGTGAGAGAGACATCAACTGGTTGCCTCTTGCAAGTCCCCATCTGGAGACCTGGCCCGCAACCCAGGCCTGTGCCCTGACCGGGAATCGAACCAGCGACCTTTCAGTTCACAGACCGATGCTCAATCCACTGAGCCACACCAGCCAGAGTGGGAGTATTTTTAAATACATAAAAATTTAATGGTTAAAAATGTAAAGTTCTTCCATTAGGCAATAGTAACCGTGGCGACCACGGTGTTTGGCCGGTTCCCCTCGCTATGTGGATGCCAGCCTGTTTCCCAGTGGAGCAATATCGTGGTGGGGATTCAGATAGCCACGCAAGGACTGGGCATTCTCCAAACCAGCATTTGCACGTGTCCTGAGGATCAGACTGTCCCTACAGGCCCTTGACGAGGTGCATTAAAACAGAACCTTGCAGCTCAGACTTGGTCTCTTACCATAATCGGTTGGAGTACCAAAGAAAAGTGGATGCCTTTTTAAATTAATCCTGGAGGACTACCTTGGCCAGGTGAATGCATCCATGTCAAGTTCAACAGCATGGACTGCTGATTTCTCCAGCTTGTTCCCTGCGTTATTTTGTGTCCAGCCATACTAGTTTCCTAGGATGGCTGTAAGTAAGTATCACAAACTGAATGGTTTGAAAACAGAAATGTGGGTCTCAGAGTTCTGGAGCCTACAAGTCCAAGGTCAAGGTGTCGGCAGGGTTGGTTCCTTCTGAGGCTGAGAGACAACCTGCTCCATGTCTCTCCCCGGGAGTCTGGGGGTTCACCATCAATCTTCAGTGTTCCTTGGCTTGATGACACATCCCAGAGCTCTGTCTTCATCGTCACATGACCTTCTCCCTGGGTGATGTCTGGGTCCAGATTTTCCCTTTTTATGAGGCTACCAGTCATACTGGATTAGGGGTTCACCCTAATGAGCCCCCTTTAACTTGATTTCCTCTGTAAAGACCCTGTCTCCAAATAAGGTCACATTCTGAGCTGGGGGGGGGCAGTTAGGACTTCAACATATCTTTTATTGGGGGGATGCAGTTCAACCCATAATACCGTCCATGCGATGTCTTTTCCCGACTAAACGTGCAGGAGGAAAGACACTCTGAGACTCCTGATCCAAACACTGATCTTCACATCGCCAAGGGCGTGACAGTGTGAGAGGACACTGCTCTCCTGGTACACCTCGGACTGGACTGGATTCCGGAATGACACACGGAAGAAAGGAGGAAAGAGCCCGGGAGGAATCGCAGGCCCGTGTTCCAGATGTGGTCCCAGAGAAAGAAGACGCAGCATCTATGATTCCACCTGTAAGAGCACGTGAGGGAGGGGCCCAAAGGAAACCTTGTGAAATCATAGCCCCATCGACTTCGGAGGAAACAGACACGCCAGGAGAACGGTTGTCCTGACCAGGTATCGAGTGACCATGTTTGTGCATTTGTTTGTTCCCTCAACAAACATCCGTGGGCCCTGTTTCTGATCCCGAGGATAGAGAAAAAATGAGTCCTACAAGGTTGCTGACACTAAGGAGCCGTGTGTGTGTTGTTTTGTTGTTAACTGTGTTTGCTGTTGGGAACACTTTCAGCAAATAATTGTAGACAGTTATTTGTTAAAATAGATAATGTAGACAAAGGCACACTGAAGCAGGTATGAAGCTAGCTCTTCTACAGATTAGGTAAATGCAACCTGCTCTTGGTGGGAAGATCATCAAAAGGCATCCACTCTGGCGCATACAGGAGCCAGTGGAACAGGCTGCTTTTCGGTCCCTACTCACGCCCGTAGCCCGGCCACCTTGCGCAGTGCAGCTCACGCGCAGCCTTTCCCGGCAGCCTCCCGCGTGGGACGCACTGTCACAGAGGTAGTGAGCACCAGCGATTCGAAGGCCCTGGAGGAATGTGCGCTCAGGTCTCACTGGAGGGGACCCTGGGGCTGGGCGGGCAGGGCAGATCTGAGCTCCTGCGTGCGACAGCGCCTGGGATGCTCAGGGAGGAGGAGTGAGTCTGCTGAGTCAGGCAGAGGTGCCCGTAACAGCCTGGAGGCTTTCCATCCGCCACTCTATCTCTGCTGACACTGCCCTTGCCTCTTCCCCTTGGCCCTTGCGATACTGATGCCTCCTATGTCAAAGGAACACAGTCCCATGGTTCCCCTTGGGTGGCGTTCCTTATTCTCTTATCTTCCTTATCCACGCAGTCCTAGAGGCCCAGCCTCGGCCGCAACTTCTCTGGCAGCCCCCAGCCTCCCGAAAAGAGGGCCGTGGGCAGAACTCTGTGCTGCAGGAGGCCCCAGGATCTCCATGTCACATAAGTCAGGGGGCCTCCATCTGTGTGTGTGTGTGGGGGGGGGGGGGGGGGCTTGAAGCTCCCTTTGCCCGGCTCTGTAGATAAGACCGAGAACTCAGCACCTGCCCTTTCCAGGGGGATCTGGGTGCTGCTGTGTGCACACCTGCTGTCACACCTGCACTGCTGTGGAACGAACGGTCTGTGTCACAGAGGCCCTGTTCGGCTATGAGCTCTGTGTTCCTCTGCGGGGCCTTTGGAAGCTCAGTGCAGGCACTGCTTCAGATGCAGGTGCACGTGGTCAGAGATGATGGGGATCTGAACTAAGGCAAATGGCTCTGGGAAAGGAGGTGCCCCTGAGAGAGCTGGTAAAGAGACGGGCCCTGGCTGGTGTGGCTCAGTGGATTGAGCACTGGCCTGCGAACCCAAGGGTCGCTGGTTTGACTCCCAGTCAGGGCACATGCCTGGGTTGCAGGCCAGGTCCCCAGTTGGGGAGCTTGAGAGAGGCAGCCACGCATTGATGTTTCTCTTCCTCTCTTTCTTCTTCCCTTTCCTTCTCTAAAAATAAATAAATAAAATCTTTAAAAAGAGAGAGACAGACAGGGCTGAGGACCCCATGACCAAGAGGGTCTTGGAGGCAGGAGGGGCAAAGAGCCCGCATAGCTTTCAGCTGTGGTGGGGCACGTGCATGCTGAATAGTATGAAGGACACTGGTGGTTGTCTGCAAACATCCATTTCCTCTTTCTCTTTTCCAGCAGAACCCCAGTTTTGTTCAGCTACTCCCCTTCTCAGTCCGGGGAACTAGCTACATCCTCTAGCTTAAGGGATGGGCCTTGTTGATCTCGGTGTAGGTGATTGGTTCAGGAATGGCCATGTGACTCAATTCAAGACAGTGAGACCGAAGGAGAGGCTTGTGGAGGGCTGCTGGAATATTCATCTTCCTTTCTCTGAGACCTTCTGGAAGCTCTTTCCTCAGATGTTACTGTGTATGAATTAAGGCCCTGGACTGCTGCAGCCTTGCTGATGGCTTGATCATAAAGTCACTCCAGAGGGAGGCAGAGCCCAGGAAGGGGCAAGAAAAGGAGCTGAGGCCCCTGGATCATGCCAGTCCTGAAGCTGGTCCTTTATTGAGACCATCAGCCACGTAAGCTTATGAATTTCCTTACTTATTAAGCTGGTTTGGATTGCTTTTTTTTCTATTGCCTGCAGCTTAAACCGGTGTAGATAGGTCCTTAATAAGACTTAGGAGTACGAAGAACAGAGTGGGTTTGTAGGGGAGCATACATTTAACTTGGGGTATATTAACTTAGACGTGACTGCAGGACATCAGAGAGAGTGAGCTAGAAGGCAGTTGGATTTGTGGGTCAAAGGACTGGAGGCAGATCTGACAGGCACTGGTTTGTATGGGGCAGCTGAAGCCGGAGGTCTGGGTAAGACTTAGGAAGGACAACTATTATGAGAAAGGAGGGAGCTCTGGGGCAAAATTGCATTTATTTTATTTTTTTAAAATTTATTTACCTGGCTGGTGTAGCTCAACAGATTGAGAGCAGGCCTGTGAACCAAAGGGTCACCGGTTGAATTCCCAGTCAGGGCACGTGCCTGGGTTGTGGGCCAGGTCCCTGGTGGTGGACACGCGACAGGCAACCACACATCGATGTTTCTCTCCCTCTCTCTCTCCCTTCCCCTCTCTCAAAATATTTATTTATTTTTAGAGAGAGGGGAAGGGAGAGAGAAAGAGAGGGAGAGAAACAATGATGTGAGAGAGAAACATCTATTGGTTGCCGCTCATATGCGTCCCGACTGGGGACCAAACCTGCAATCGAAGCATGTGCCTTGACCGGGAATCTAACCGCAACCTTTCACTTTGTGGGATGACGCCCGACCAACTGAGCCGCATGGGTCAGGGTGGAAACTGCATTTGAAGGCTGGAAGAAAAGGAGCCAGTGAAGGAACCCAAGTAGAGCACTCAGGTGCATCAGGGAAGTCGGAGCAGAAGGCTGCAGGAGGAGGCAAGGGTGTTTCTCCTGGAAAGCCAGGGAAGGCAGGCCCGTGGGGGTTCGGGGCTCATGCTGATATTGGCCAGGTCATTTCCTCTGAAGTGGTGGGGACAGGGCCTGCTGGCACCGGGGCATGCTGCAGTGACACCTGCCAACATGGCTGGACCCTCTCTGAAGGTCACTGGTGGCAGGGGCAGAGAAAGAGGCAAGCAGTTACCAGGAAGGACACATTAAGGGTCTTACAGTGGGAAAGATTTGGGCATATGTATTGGGGGAAAGAGAGAAGCCAGTGGTGAGCGAAGACCCAGAGGAGTGTGAAAGGGGACTCCCACCACTTATGGTGAAGACAGTTCCCAAAGATGGGGGGAGGGGACTCAATTCATTCATTTCACAAATACTTGCTGAGAGCCGCTCTCTGCCAGTCGCTGTGCTGGGTGTCCAAGATGCATGGATAAGCAGGAGAATAAATAAGACACAGTCTCCACCCTCAAGAAGCTGATAGTTATAGCCAGTGAGACTCACACTTGATAGATAATGATGTGTGGAAGAGTTATGACCAGCCCTGGCAAGTATGGCTGAGTGGATTGAGTGCCGACCTGTGAACCAGAGGGTCGCTGGTTCGATTCCCAGTCAGGGCACATGCCTGGGTTGCCAGTAGGGTCCCCAGTAAGGGGTGTGTGAAAGGCAATCACACATTGATGTTTCTCTCCCTCTCTTTGTCCTTCCCTTCCCCTTTCTCTAAAAATAAATACATAAAGCATTAAAAAAGAAAGTGTTATGACCAATGCAGGTAAAGAATGCTACAGTTGTACAAGAAAATGGCTCAGAAACCAAACTGGGAGGCAGGGAGAAATAAAAATGACGGAGGGCTTCCTGGAGGAGATGACACCCTGAGTTAAATCTGGAAGGATGAGTAGGGCAGGCTGGGGAGGGAAGAGGAGAGTCCGTGCCAGGCTGCATCAGGCAGGGTGATGGAAGAGACAGCCTGGGAGGGGCACCCCTCTCGGTGGTACTGAAATGCCTCAGGACAAGGACCGCGGCTGCCGTGTGGAGGCAGCTGTATGTCTCAGTAAGACAGCAATGCAATGGCATGTTATTCCTGAGTGGCCTGTGACCAGAGGAGGTTTTCTGTTCACAAAGAGCATGCCCCCATGGCCCTGAGTGGTGCTGGGATAATGCAAGGCAGAATAAAGTCCCAATTAGGTTCATACTTGCCAAGAATATCTCATTTCAATTCTTTCAAGTAGCAGCAATGGTGTTCTTCTCCTTTAAAGGACAAAGAGCAGCCCCCACCTTGTCCCTCACCTTCCCTGGCCCCCCACATTTGCAGAAGAGAGGGTCGGAGAAGCCTCGCGGGGAGGTCTGAGGGGGAAGGCGGTGCTCCCCTCTGGCTGCCCTCAGGGGAGGCCCCGGGGACTTACGGAGTATGTCTCCAGGGCGAAGTTGGGCTTGGGGGCTCCCGGGGTAATCGTGCCCACGATCTGGAACGTGCCCTCCTTCAGCTTGAATGTGGAGGCTTCTGGCAGGGCTAACCCACTGTCATCTTCCTCTTCCTCTTCTTCCGGAATTTCTTCAAGCGAAGCCCCGGCTACACAGTTAGAGAGAAACTGCAAGACAAGAGACATTTCCCCAATCCTCAGCGAGGGTGGTCAGTGAAGGGTGGCTCTAAAAACTGGCCTTAGTGACAGCTGGCGGAGGGCCACCCGTGGAAATGAGATCCATTCTTTAGAATGAGCCTCACGGTGCAGCGCTCGAGGGTAACTTAGCTTCTCTGCACCTCTGCACATCCCTTCCTGGGCTTCGTAACACCCCTAGAAATTCTTCCTTCTGTTCACGTGATCGCCGCCCCCTTCCCTTTCTCAGAAAACCCCTTTGCCTGCCCTCCCCTGACCTGAACACTGTTTGGCCTTCTCCCTGAATCAGGGACTCCTGGGGAGCTCCCTTTTTTGGGGGTCTCAAGTAAACGCTTGTTGCCTCTCACCGGGCTTTTTATTTCTTGGTGACAGTACACACAACAGCAATTACTTGCAATTGGAGAAAGAGAGGTAGGTCCTGGTTAGTTAAGGAATAACCAGAAAACTCTGCTATTGATACGTCTTTGAAAAAAAAAATACCTCTGCAGATGAAACGTTTTATTCTAAAGCTACGCTGTTAAAAAATAGTCCGAGATCAACAGGAGAGAAAAAGTTCTCTTCCTTCCCTCCCTCTAATCTCAATTGTGTCACCGCCCTTTTTAAATATTCCAGCGGCCTTCGTGGGGATGGGGAGATAAGCCCAGCTCCTGACCCCACCTGGTCTGGGCCTTTGCGCTGGACTCCTGTTTGCTATCTGTGCAAGAAATACCAATGGAATGCCGAGCTTGTGTGGGGAGCTGCTGTGGTGCGCAGCGGGGCCACATTCTGACTTTCATGGGCCCTTTCCTCCACAGGAAAATGTTAAAAATTATACTTAAGCCCTGGCTGGTGTGGCTCAGTGGACCACGTGCTGGCCTGCAAACCAAAGGGTTGCTGGTTTGATTCCTGGTCTAGGGAATGTGCATGGGTTTCAGGCCAGGTCCCCAGGAGGGGGCGCACGAGAGGTAACCACACACTGATGTTTCTCCCTCCAGTCCGCTCTCTAAAACTAAATAAATAACGAAAGAAACCTTTAAAAATTATACTTTATATGTGTTTTGCTATAAAGACAAGCATAATCTTTGACCCTCAGATGTCAGCTGCTCCCTTCTGGTTTTCAAAGAGATGGAAACATTGTTGTGGGCCCCCAAATCTCCTGGGCCCTGGGCACTGTGTCTCCTGCACCAGTGCAGTCGGCCCTGGAGCTCCGGGTCACTGCTCCCATTCTGGGCCGCTCTGGCCTCTGAACACACCAACCTGCCTGCCACCTCAGAACCCCTGCCCTTGTGACACCTGAGGACGAGTGCCTCGGGCTTGACCCCGAGCCTGCGTCAGACTGGAGGGTCCTTTACGCAACTCTCTGTAAGGCAGCTGCTCTGGCTCACGGTTGGCAGGGGATGTCCTCTTTCCTTCCGAGTACTTGTCACACACGGGAACATCTCGTGGACTCTACAGATTAGTGGTTGTCAGTCTCTGTCCAGGAGAGGCGGTGCCCTTGAGGGCGACAACGTTTTTCCGGTCTCACTCTGCCGATTTGTAGGTGCCCTGAGTGAGCCCCACCCTCCAGAGGTGATGCCGGCTGAGCTCCTTGTGTGTCCTCTGAGACGCTGTCTATGTATAGATGACCTACCTATCTCTCTTTTCTGTATCAGTAGCTATCGTTTTGAAAGACACAAAGAAGTTCATACTACGCCTGTGTTTTTCATGTTTTCTTTCTTTAAAAAATATTTTGTGATTGTATTGTTTTAGTTTGGGTTGTCCTTGTCCTTTTTTTCCCTCCTTTTCTGGTCATGTGTTTTTTAGTCTCTTCTACTAGCTATCTATTATTTATAATACATATACTGTCATATATATTGTTTATCATAATGACATGCTGCATACAAATACTATTTTTAAAAATTATGTATCTAAATCTGTATCTATAGTGTATTTATTTATTTATTTTGTATTAAAAATCCATGCATTTTTGACCGATAACTGTAGACGACATACTGGGGTGAACAGTCCCCCTGCCATACCCCCAAATTCCTGTCCACCTGGAACGTGTGCATCTGATCACATGTGGAATCGGGTCTTTGCGGGCGTAATTGAAGTTACACCGGATTACACTGGGCTCTCATCCAGGGCCTGGTGTCCTTCTAAGAAGAGGAGAATTTGGGCACAGAGACACTCAGGGGAAGCACCACATGGAGACGGAGGCAGAGGCGGGAGGGATGAGTCTGTGAGCCGAGGGAGGACAAGGACGGCGGGTGGCCACCAGAAGCTGGGAGGGGAGCATGGAGCAGATTCCCTCCTGGGCCTCCGGCAGGGACCCACCCGGCTGACTCCCTGATTTGGGGTTCCTGCACTCCAGAACTGGGAGGGAATAAATTCCGTTGTTTTCAGCCCCCACCCCCCCGCCCCCCTGCCCCCACTTTGTGGTAATTTGTCACCACAGTCTTAGAAAATCCGTACATCCTCCTCAGGGAATGATACAAATTACGGCTTTCTCTTCACAGCTGGGCATTTTGAGATGGAGGGCGCCAGCATCCTCTCTCTGAATATCTTCATTTTCCAGGGGCGAAAGGTGGAGAAGGTGACAAAGCTTAGTGGGACTCAGGGCCCAACACAGGGCCTGGCACACACCAGACGCTCAACCCGAGTGCTGAAGGGGGCGCTGAATGAAAAACGCCTTGTGGGCGATGTAACCGTGGGACTTAGGTTTTAGAGATGCCCTTCAGTTACAGTTTACATTCAATATTATTTTGCATTAGGTTTATGTGCACAGCACAGCAGTTAGACAGTCACATCCTTTACAAAAGGGTTCGTCTGAAGCTTCCAGTGCCCACCCGGCACCATAGGGAGTTATGACAGTGTTACGGACTGCATTTGCGACGCTGTCCTTTACATCCCTGGGACTATTGGGGACTTCTTTTCGCATCAGTGGCCTGCTTCAGAGGCCGTGGCGGGGTGGAAAGAGACCCAGTTAGAAGGTCAGAGACCTGGGCTCCATTTCCAGGTTCTGCCTTCACCTCACTCTGTGATCTGGGGCCGGACCCTTCCTTCCCCTGAGCCCCAGTTTCCTCTTATTACCAGAGAAGGAGCTGGGGCTCAACCACCGGTGAACTCATTTGGGGGTGGGTGGGAGGGGAGACTTCAGGTGCGGCGGTTGTCTAGCCTGGATTCAGGCTGGGGGCCCTGGGGGTATTCGCCTTGCCTACCACGAGGGACCCTCCCTTGGGAGAGGCCCAGTGAGCCAGCCCCCCACGGCACAAGGCCTCTCTGGGTTCAGGGACTTGGGGCGGTGGAACGGGAGCTGGGGGTCAGCGCCCCGCCCTGACCGGCTGCCGCTCACCTTCCCGATGTTTCTGCTGCTGTATGAGTCCAGCAGGTTTATAAACACCCTCTGGATCCGAATCACTTTCTCCGTCCGGGTAGCGCCTTCCTCTTCTTCAGCCATGGTGGGAGCCGCGCTGGTTGCTAAGGAGAAAGCGTCCCTTTGGTTGCTAAGGCGGCGGGATCGCGGTCTAGGGACTGCTGGGCACTGCTCCCCGGGGGCGGGGCCTAGGGTGTTGGGCGGGGCACTCCTGGGTTGGGGCGGGGCTACTGGCTTCCCGCGCTCCTCGGGCTCTGTCCCACCTTGTGGGGGTCACGTAGGTGTCCCTAGCCAGTTCTATCTTCCACCGCGCCCTGTGCATTCAGCCAGGGCCCGCTCTGCCCTGCTGCACACCGTGTGCCCTCAGGCAGGGCGCGTCCTCTGTCCTTTTCTTTTTCACTGGAGACTCTGGAAACGTCCCAGTGTCCACTTGACTGGGAGATCTAAAACTATTGACGAACCTGATGAGAAGGTAAAGCCTACCGGGTCGGCCCCCCTGAAATGTCAAAGTTAATGTGGGTTGGTCAGACCAGGAGGATGTGACATAATCCTCGGCTGCAAAGAAGAGCCATTGTCTTGGAATTTCAGGTCCTGGACACCTGAACGACAGCGTGGGTGGTCCCCAGTGGGCAGCCAGTTGCTGCTTGGTCCAGGGGGCTCAGCTGGTGTAGGGGTCGTCTCCTAACAGCTCCGAAAGACCTCCGGGAGTGGGCGTGGTGGGTGGGTGGGGTGCAGGCAGCTAGAGGCCTCTGTGCTGGGGATTCAACCATCCACATCCGCAGAGGGATGAGTGTAGATTTTGACCTTTCCCAGTAAGATTGTACATGCATTTGCCGAGATGAACTGACAAATGGAAAGAAGACATCCAGTTTATTTCAGGGGTCATCACATCACAAAGGTCGTGGTGGACTATGACTACCTCTTGCCATTCATTGTCTTGGATTAGCCTGATGCTATGGACATATTTTTGGGCTTTAAACATTAACTTACTATATGTAAAAATTTAATACATGCAGCAATTTTTATTTTTTAAAGTACTGATTGCCTCAAAAATGGAGGTGGCCAGAAGCTCCAGAAGATGACTTGGCTTTGAGTTATAGCTCTGCGGGTGTCGGCTGGAGACTGGGACCCACCTTTTCACCTTTCTGGAGCTATCGCTTTGGCTGTAAGACAGGAGTGAACCCACCCACCTGCAGGGCTGTGAGGAGTGGGTAAGACAAGCACGAAAGCATCTTCCGATGTGGTCTCCAAGGCGAAATGCCTCGTCTTCCTGTAAACCTGAGGCACGCTGCTGCAAATAGGAGCCTCGTTTTTTGTTTTTGTCCCCACCCCCTTTTCTTTTTTATACATTTCATCAAAACCTCTGATAAAATAGTTAACACTTTGAAATTTTGCAAACTCAATTTGGGGACAGCTTGCTCATAGCAGCGTTCTTTTTAAAAAACGATCAACAATAAAGTGCTATCGATTTAAACAGAAAAATATTTACGCAGTTCTGGTACAAAACTCCATGGGGTATTTTCAGCATTCTTTCAAATGACTTGTTAGGTCAAATACCCTAGAATTCACTAGATGCATCATTTCCGGAATTTTCGTTCCCGTTGATATGAAGCAGGCAGGTACTTTGAAGGCTATCAACTGTTCCTGCTACTATATAGTATCTCACCTTCGCTTCATTCTTACCGCTCACATCACTGGTGACGTGTAAATGTGCTAGCGCCATAGTTATAAGGGGGTGGCTTCCAGAGAATTTTACATATGGGTAGGTGAGGAAAAGAGATCGTTAATTCTGTTATACCAACCATCACATCCTTTACTGTTATTCCTTCCCTCTTTCAAAATCAGCTTTCATATCATGAGTTCAGGAGATGCTTTTATTTAATATATTTTTTAAAACATTTTATTTATTTGCCTTTAGAGGGGAAGGGAAGGAGGGAGAGAAATACCAATGTATGGTTGCCTCTTGTACGTCCCCTTTCTGGGAACTGGCCTGCGACCCAGGCATGTGCCCTGACTGGGAATCAACCACGATCCTTTGGTTTGCAGGCCAGCACTCAATCCACTGAGCCACACCAGCCAGGGCAGGAGATGCTTTTATTAACACATTGTATGGAGTAAGCTGGTGGCGTCGGAAGACTTGCTTCTGCCCACCTCGACTGCTCACAGGTGGGCTTGCTGAGCAAAGCCCTCAGCCTGTGGTCTCAGCTGGGTCACCACAGACTAGCCGGGCTGCAGGCAGAGTTCTGGAGTCAGCGTGTGACACAGAACCTCAGTGTTTTCCCACCCTGTTCTCCTTGACGTTTTGTTTTTGAACCTGGGAGAGAGAATGGTGGTGTGCAACGGAAGGAGATGGGAGCATGATCCCACACACCCATTTGCTGGGTTGGAAGTGCAACAGTTGATTCTGGACCTGGAGGGAAGGTGGGACGGGTCGCCACGAGGAATGAGGTGTGCACTGTTTTCATCACCATGCTGCCCCCTCCGTGGGAGCAGACACGACTGAGCACAGTATGGTGCTTCTCGCTGGACAGAAAAGTTCTGCAGCTCGCTAGAACCCTGCATCTATCGCACTTCCCCTTCGACTAGTACCGTATTTTGCCGCGTATGTGCCCTTTCCGCCCATATTTCTGAGGGGAAAATAAGGATGCGCATCATACGTTGAGTGTAAAGATTACATACAATGGGTACAATAATCCCATGTATAATGTGCATGAAAACGTGCATGTGCATTATACACGGCAAAATATCGTATAGACAAGCAACTGTAGAAAATGTGAAAAAGTATAGTGAAAATGAAATTACCTACCCTAACACCTAGTGAGGACTATGAACATGTAGAATATTTTATTTTTTCCCTACTACATAGAATTTTCCAAAAGTTACATTTTTCCATGTAAATTTTTCCCCATTGCCTTTTCATGATTTTTAATGGCTGAATATTTCTCCATCAAGAGAATTATGTAGCATAACGTAATCACCTGTAGAGCCACTCAATTTTTCATTAGCGAAGATGAACCCCCTTGCAGTACATCCTGCTGAACCACGCCCCCACGCTAGGTTGCTAGGAGTGAGCCGGCACAGAAGTTTCACGCCCTGCAAAGGCCCTGTCACCCACGTTCCCCAGAAAGGTTTCACCAACACGCACCCCAATGGATGTAAGAGTGCCCTCTCACTAAATCCTTCCTGGCACCATTTTATTTAAATACGAGACGTGATTAAACTATAGGTGAAATTATCAAGTGATATTTACCTTTGTTGAAGTACTGGTCAGGCTGAGTATCGTTCAAGTGGCTGCTAGACATCTGTGTTATTGTTTCTGAGCTGTCTGATCATATTTGTCCATTCTCATTTTTTTTCTTACCAATTTGTAAGAGTTATAGTTCTTCCCCCTTTGGAAGTGTCATAAAGGCTTAATTGATCTGGTGAAATTCTTTAAGCAATCTAGGGAAAACTGAGGTCTTAACATCTGCGTTTTCCAAGTCTCTCTCTGTTCCTCTTTCATAGTAGCGAAAAGAGCACCTCACCTCACGTTAAAATATAACACTGAATTCAAAGATGGAAACGGAAGCTCTTGGAATCAGTCATTTATCACGAAGTGAACAATTTCAATTTTTAAACATATGATCACTTTTTCTTCATACTGAAAACTCAAACTGAGTAAACAGAATTTTATTCAGACTTTACAAATACCCTTTACAGTTAGCCTGAGATTAACAGGAAGTCCAGCCTGAGGTCAGACTTCACGGCCCGACGGTCGAGCATCTGACAGGAGCTGGGGATGGGTGTGTGCTACCAACCACGATGAAAGCATTCCACCGCGACGTGTGACAGCGAGGAGTCACCTGAACCGAACTCTGGTCTGCTCTGGTCTATGTCATCTTCGGGGCCTAAAAGTACCTGGTATTTAATAATGACTTAAAAAAGCCTGCAAATGACAAATTTCTGAAGGTGTGTCGAGATGCAGAATTTTAGTTCAGCATTTCTACAGCTGCTACTTTAGGCTATTATTTAAAAAACAACATCCCCAAATCTTACTATTCAACATGTTCTTGAAAACATGAAGCAGCATGGCATAGTTTATTAAGTTTATAAATATCAGTACCTGTAATAAAATATAAAATACAGATTCTCCCTTTTCAAACATGAAGTCTCAGAGTGCTTCCTTCACCCTTTGGTTTCGAACCCACACAATGCACTCGTATGACATTGTGGATTTCGCACTGAGACAAAACACTGGACACTTGCTGGGGGAGGGGGAGCACTGTGGGAATACCAAAGCGTTACATTATAGAAAGTAAATGTTGAAGCAAAAATACTTTCTGAATATATACTGTACATCATGTAAACAAACATTCATAATAAGAATCAACACAGGCCAAAATAGTTTTTTTTAAGAAATCAGAGTCTTCTTTCTTTTAAATCCCAATGTTGAAGATACTTTTTGTTAAGAATGGAGCCTGTTCCTCTATTTGCTAATGTGCTTAAATACCTTGGAAAAAGTAATTATTACATTCATTTGCTAACGGTTTGTTCTCTTAGTTGGCTGGCTGTTGCAAACAAGGAATACAGAACTTTTCAGTCCCTGTTGTTCATTTAATACTAGCTAATATATAATTAATTCATCTTTATCAGTCCATATTAGTAATATAAATAGAGTAAATGCAGTGAATTTCAAATTTTGTGCAGGGGAAACTAGTTGATAATTTGTTTCCAGTAAGGCTAGTACCAAAATAATTACTGTAACGTTAGTCCAAGCTGGCAGTAAACCCTGATTTAGCAGGCTGAATCAAAGTTTGCCTTTAGGTCGTTCTAATTCCTATGTTACTGTGCAAATACAGAATTTCCTATGTAACAGAGAGTGCTGGCAGCCTCAAAGCCCTGGAGTAAGAGAATGAAATAGTGATCCCGTTTTGAAACACAGAAATACTACGTGAAGAAATCTGAATGTCTTAATGATGCTGTCACAGCAACGGCCTCGGGATTCCCTTCATGAATCAGGAACTAAGACAGACGATTTATTAGTCAATAATGTTCTGAGTCAAAAGCCAAATTTGAAGCAAGAAATGATGAAAACACAAAACCAAAGATGCCTTTTCTCCTATGACCATATGCAAGAGTTTCAAGCTTCATGCCAGTATTTTGTTCTAGCCGTCACCCCTCTAAAAGGAAAACGCTTGGTCACGACTGTCCGTCTCTTTTCAAAGCTTCCAGTCTCTGAAGGAGCGCGTTTCCGAAGGCGTCCCGGTAGGCAGGGCTGAGCGTGTCCAACAGGGAGTAGACCGTTTCATGGTAGGGGGTGTGCAAGTGATCGTCCACCTGGTCAAAAGCATAGCCCACCACCTGCAAGAGAGCAGTGAGGTCAGCGACTGGATTTCGTCTTGGCCCCGACAGCAGAGACCAGCTGTTTCCGTGGGTCACTCTCAATGACACTTTTTCAATCAACAGGTAAGATATGCATTTTGGATACAATCTTTAATATTTAACTAATTTATAACTCAACAGAAACGACCCCTGCAAAATGCTCTCTTCACAATTTTTTCCTCTACATTTTAATGGTTTGATTGACCTACTCCTGGTCCTAAAACAAATGGAAAACAGAGAAAAAATTTAAAAAGCTACGCAAAACAGTGTTCCATTTTCATAATTTAAAACATGCTTACATTTAAGTCCACATATATTGAGGTCTGCTACACACAGGCACTATAATAGATAATAAATTATCAATCCACATTTCTATCACTATTTGGTTTGGCTTGTTTTTATAAAGAATTCTGGAAAGTATTCATAACTTTAATCCTGCTTTATATAACTAGTTATCTGAAAGGCCACTTCACATTAGTGATGCATTTACTCATCTAACAGAGAAACAAACACACAACGCAGTGGAATAACAGGGGATGTCGTTGTTGTTTTTAAGTGTAGCTAAAGCTTTTCTCTCCACCGAGATCATGAAATACCATAGTTCACCAGCACAGTACAGGGCAAAATTACTTTAGTTTTTGTTGACTTGACTAAGCTTGTGAATTCCCTCTATAAACACTGAATTCTTACGACATTCATCCAAGCTACAGAAGATGCAAGTTCATGTTATTAGCGGCACAAGCGGTGGTGGTTTTGTTTCGAGGAAAAGCAAGGGCAAACACCCAAGGACGACGACTCACACCTCTTCAGAGCCACGCTTCACGGCAGCACTTCGCACAGTGCACAGCAGCGCCCCCTATCCACAGGGATGTGTTCCCGGTGGAACTAAGGAGAGAGCACCGGACCAGGTATAGACTGTGTTTTTACCAATACATAGATACTGGCGACACAGTTTAATTTATAAATTCGGCACAGTAAGAGGTGAATGAAACTAATTAATAAAACAGAACAGTTACAACAATACACTGCAGTACAAGTTTGGTGGCTGCGGTCTCTGGTCTCTCTCCGACAACCGATCTGATAAGAGATGGTGGCTACGTGCGGGGCAGCGGCGGAGACCGCAAGGACACGCAGGACAAAGGGATGACTGTGTCCTGGGCAGCACGGCGCAGGATGGCGTGAGATTTCACCACACTGCTCAGAGGGCACCCCATTTAAAATGTGTAATCCCGCATTTCTGTACTTTCCCAGGTACTGTTCGGCGGCGTGGCTGACCACAGGGCGCTGGAACGGCGGACAGCCGCACTGCAGTAAGCGGGGGCCTACTTCGCTGCAGCTCCGTCTGCCCTCGCGCCCCCGTGAGGCCGGCCCCCTTAGGGGCCTGGGATCCCGTCTCACTCCCGGTTTCATTTTCAGGTCCCGACCAGGGGTAAGTGCTCGATGAATGTTAGCTGAATCGGGTTGAGAAGTTATTTAACACCTAGCACGCCAGGCTTTTACGAAGTGATCCGATCTCACTGTGCACCTTGCAATCGTCCTCCCGTCTGCTTTAGTTTTTACATTTACTCTCCAGGTTACAGACTCCGACAGGCTGCCTAGCTGACCCACGCTAACTCTGGCTCACGTGTAAGACCTCCGACCCCCGACCCCATCAGAGCCCAGCCCACCTTTCCACAGTGGCTGCAGCCTTCACTGACATAAAACAGGATGAATTTATCCGGGGTCGTTCGTCTCCACTTTCGATTTGCCTATTTCTATTTAAGACCCATTTCTAAAGATTACAGGCTTCTAGTACGGATGTGGGGATTCAGAAAGGGGCGGACGAAAACTGGTTAACGCGGCGGCGCTGCTCCCTAAGCTGGCAGCACCCTACAGGGCCGCCGCGAGGGCACCGCGGGCAGTGGAACGGCCGCCGGCTTTGCCATTCGCGTCAGTGCAGGTGCTCCGACAAGGCACACACAGAACACGTGATTCACACACATCTTGAGGGACTCGCATCTAGTGAAATAAAGAAACATCCATGTAGCCACTGAACGTACTATTGCATGACAGTCTTACTTGCTCAGGGTCGGTAACTCTGTGCAAGTTTGGGGGATTACTCTCAACACAGAGAGACAGGCACATCGGAGAACTTGGCCGAGATGGACTACGAATTCATTAGTAAAGTGAAACCTAAATTTTGGAGTTTCTAATGACTATTACTTGGTTTGGGAGGTTAACACTTTTATAGTAATTTATTTTTTAAATAAAAAGTTGCTTTCAGGTGGTACTTGATACTCTTCTAGACTCAGGGTTCTGGTTCAAGGCCGCAGGGAGATCACTCCGCCTACTAAAGCTCAAATGCAGTCCAGAGCTCCAAGCAGCGCGGAGCCAAGAGAATACTCCTGGAAACAGGAGCGGCGACCCTCTGCTGTGGCTGACTGGGGTCCAGCAGCGCACCCCAGGGCGCTGTCTGAACAGAAGAGACATTTCCAGGAGGTGGGAAAGGTCCTCTCAATGCCGTGGCCGTGCAACTCGGCCAGTGCGGGGGCGCATACTTTTGGTGGACATATTTAGCTATAGAAAACAAATAAATTAATTTTGGGGGCGGTAACTGAAGTAACACTGCCCATCAACTTTAAAATAAAACCTATTTTCCCATGCTGACAAAAGACTTTAGGATTATTAAAAATTCCTAGACAAAAGTTCCCCTTGACACGATCTTGGAAGCTGCTGAGTGCTGAGTTCTCATCCAATCCTCTTCCCCACCCGCAGCCCCCTCTTCGATGGGGCGGTACAGACGTAGACAATCTCTTGGTCCCCGAGGAAAAGACACTCACCTTGAGCCCCGCTTCCGTGAGCTCCAGGCAGTACCTGTTCCTCTCCCTCGTCTCCACGTTGATGTAGGCCACGTCGTCCGCGCAGCGCAGGGTTTTCGAGACAAACATGTTGTTCACGGCGAAGAGAACGTCGTTTACTACTGCTTCCGCTTCCAGCCTCATGTCTTTCATGTCAGTTCCTTCAAAACCATTCATTTCTGCATTCTCGTCAAACCCTGACATACTGCTTAGCTCCATGGGATTGCAGTCGGTTTCCATTCTGCAAAAAATGAGACATAAAACTTCTTTTCAGAGACGTTCCAAATACTACTGCTTGAGTAAATGTACCTACACCTTACAACTGCTACTTAATAGAGAACATTAACTAGTGGTCAACTTTTCTCTAAAATACTGTTTAAAACCATTTGTAACAGTTTCCCACAGCAAAATATCAGACACTTACAGATTTTCAGAAAAGAGTCTCTGCTCTCCATTTCTCCCCAAAAGGTCAATTCCCATATTGGTAACAATTGGAAATATTAGTTTTTAGCTGTTTCAAACAATGCCTCAGTAAAACTCTTAATACGTACTTCCTCTTAAACGTGTCGTTATTTTTCTAGGATACTCAGAACCGGAAGTGCCGAGTCAGAGCACACGCTCATTGAACTTTCAGCAGATAATGCTGACTCACCCGTCAACCAGGAAAAGGCTGTACTGACCTAAACGCCACCAAGCGAATCTGCAGGACTGTTCTCTCTCTCTCTTTTTAAACCACATTCTTTCCAATATTTTTTAATATTTGCCAATTTGAGAGGCCAAGAATGATACCCCCCAGCCACTGACCCTCAGAGAAACTGAATCAAAATCTCTATGGATTTTTCTGGGTATTCTTTCAGAGCTTCTGGGTGACTCTACTGTACAGTCACTTTAATTCATCAGCGAGAATACTAAGGAGCCAGAGTGTCACTCACACAAGTCAAAACTATCTGCCAAGGACGACTAGTAACACACTATGTAAATCTATTTTAAAATCACACAGCAAAGGCACAAATAAGACAGTCCTCCAGTCCTGTCTCAACTAAGCATATGTTTTAAAGACCCTTTATGCCAAGCATCCAACAGCGCTTTCCAGAACCGGTCACTCCTAACAATACAGGTCAATTGTAGACTTACCAATTACTGCTGGAGCAGTGGTCAGAAAGCTGAAGTATAATACTGATTTACTGTATGAGACAGCGAAAATACTTGCTTTCTAAAAACTTCTTCTTTAAAATTCATCATCATACTCCTTCATACTTGGTTTTATGTGTAAGAAAGAGCACCCCACAACAGAGTCAGTCTGAAGACTTCAAAAATGTGCCTGTCCCTTATAAATCTCTTAACATCATGAATACCACACATTGTAATTTGGCTTAAGTAATCAAGTATCTCAATTAGGGATGTCAGAAATAATAATCATCACTACATGAAAAAGATGTTTATATGAGACAGCTTAGCAGCATGTTTTTAAAGCAAGAATCTAGCCCTCTGCAATCAGGACTTAATGATGGAGAAAGGGGAGGGGTGCAACGCTGGGACGGAAGACACCCGCACGGGTCAGGGCCTAGGGCCTCGCACTGTCACTGTCGTGTAACAATTAGCGCCCGGGGCAGCGCAGGGGAAGACGCATTTCCTTAGACTGAAGACTTTGTTTCTAAAATGTCTTTGAATGACACGTAAAAAAGCAGACTTTCAGAACTTCTGATGATGCTACATATAAATAAAAAAGATAGATTATTGGAGCATTACAGAAGCTGATAACATTTTACGCTCATTATTTAAGGTAATATTGTCACTTCTTCTTTGTTGGTTATAACAGGGCCTTTCCCCTTCCTAAGAGCGCCCAGATTTTCCAAGGGGAATCACAACGCCCCCTTCTCCGACTGAGTGAGCAATCTGCGTGAGATCGGCCCCAAGCCGTTACAGAGTGCCCTAAACTAATCAACACACGGAACTCTTTCCAGGCACTTGAACCCTGACGAGAGCAGAGTTCCAGCTGTACCCGGCAGGCATCCTGGGATGGGAAACCAGCCCAACCAGGGCCAAGAGCAGGGCCCAGAGAGGCACTGGGAAAGGCTGCCGGAGCCCTGGCGGCCATCTCTCCTTCGCACTTTCCAGTTAGCGAGGCCGGTAAATTCCCTCACTTTACTGGCGACCCAAAGTATCTCCGCTGACGGTGGATATCGCCAACGATGAAAAGCAGTGCTTTAGCTCTTCAGCAACTTTATGGAAGAGGTTAAAAAAAAAAGGAACCCTCGTATTTTTGGGCCTGTCACATAGAAAGTACTTCTAAGATCTTTACAGAATTTGAATAGCAATATGCATTAGTTCTGCACTGCTGCTGCCACAAACAATCACAACCTTGGTGGGCTTGGAACACCACCAATTTCTCACTCTGGAGGTGAGAAATCTAAAGTCTGCTTTGCCATGTAAGGTACCACGTTCACAGCGTTGCGATCTGGACATGGTGACTCCTGGCGGGGCGGGGGGGGGGGCATTATTCTGTCCACCAGTGTCCACGCCCTACCAGCAGATAAGGATGTGAGGGTAGTCGAAGAGGCTCCACTTTCTGCCCGTTCTTTCAGGAACAGTCATAGTTTACTTTGTTTTTTAAAAAATACTTTACTTATTTACTTTAGAGAGAGGGGAGGGGAGAGAGAAACATCGATGTAAGGGAACTACACCCACTGGTTGCCTCTCGCACGCCCCCAACTGGGGGCCCAGCCCACAACCCAGGCCTGTGCCCTGACTGGGAATCGAACCAGCAACCTCGCAGTTGCAGGCTGGCGCTCGATCCAGTGAGCCACACCAGCCAGGGCCACAATTTACTTTACACATTGGATGGGCAACATAAACAGGCTGTTCGGATGGTTCTGTCGAAGGGGGGCCCAGGGCACCTGTCAAGTTCACTGCTCTTTGGAGAGCTGCCTTAGCTACAGGTTCCGCGCTTTGCGCTCCGCCACTCCAGCACCACCATCGCAGCACAGGGCACGGGGGTGGCGTTTCAACTGAGTAACCATCTCAGGGTGGGCAAGGTGCTTACGAAGTGTCCGGAGTCAAGAGCTCTGTCCAACTACTTGATAATTAGCCTAGGCAATCAAATTTTCTCTTGAGCAGGTTGAACACAGAGCCCAAGACCATGAAGGCAGTTGGTGATAACAGGAGTCACAGACCCAGAGCAGAGCCCACGGGCGGCCTTAGCGACAGGGCCAGGAGCAGCGCTTCCACTTTTTGGATTACGCATCCCAGTGACTAAAACTCTTCGAGTAGACACCTCATTATATATACATTTACACAAATATTCGACCACAATTAAAATATTAAAAGATAAATACGAATTTAAACAGAAGGTAAAATATGAAATGGGAACTTACTATCTTCTTCCTTCTGTATATTGGGGATGAGGAAATACAGGCCCATTTCGGTGAAGTGATACCTACGACAAGTCCTTTTTGGTTTTGAAAGTGTGGGACGCTTTATGAATTTGCATGTTGCCCTTGTGGGGGCCCTGCCGACCTCTGCACTGTTCCGGCTCCAGGGCACCTGCTGCCGAAGCCAGACTACTGCCCCCACCGATACCTACGGTCAGGCTGGCAGGCTGGCAGGCTGAGCCCCGCGAGCGCTGCAAAATCCTGGGGCTTCCTTTCTGTACCCAAACAACTCACCACCGTGTAAGAAATTCTAGATCTGCAGAACTTTCTGTGATGACAGAAATGTTGTTTATTTGTGCTGTCCGACATAGCAGCTACTGGCCGCATCTAGCTATTAATCATTCAAAGTTTGGCTAGAGTGACTAAGGAACTAAACTTCAAATTTTATTTAATTTTCACTCATGTAAATTTAAATAGCTAGGTGGCTACTGTTAGTGCAGGTCTAGACCTGTGCAAACATTTGTGGGTAATACAACAATGTACTGAGTTTATGTCATGGTTGAAATTTAAAGGTAATGAATTACACTTAACTATATAAATGAGTAGCCAGATTTACAGATATGTTATAAAACCTATTTTGAAGCTCAGCTAACCTATTAAGGGAAACTATCATTGTTTCAAATGATAAAAACTAAAGAATTATTTCTTGTATTTTGTAGTCTTGTCAATTAAGACTCTAAATTTATTAGTCATTTATCATAATCCACTGCGTACCTATGTGTCCAGCATTTTTCTAAGCACTGGAACACTAATTAAAGTTGTCTACTGGTAGCTTTCAGCCTCATCGGGCAGACAGGACAGGTACATTAAATTTGTACACAAATATTAACGCCATGCATGTGCATTATAATTATAACCTAAGAAATGTACTTAATTGTTAGTGCAGATAATTAGAGAAAACAGCATGTCTTGGCCCTACTGAAAAATTACCATTAAACTTGTATGAACCCAGGCTGGGCAGGTAACCTCACTGGACTCACAGTTTTTTCATCTGTAAAATAAGGGGAACCTATAGGAAATTTTCTACAGTTCTTGAGAGCTCTGATATCCCATGACTTGTGACATAATCATGATTATAATAGGGCTGGACTCTCGAAACAGGTCAATCAAAATTGGTTTTGAAGGAACACAGATGGAAAGTTCTAGTTGAGAACTTTCTCCAGTCCCCAAAGACTGGAGAATTCTGAAGACTTCTTCACAGGGAATGACGCATGAGCAAGTCCATACAGGACTCTGTACAATTCCTGCGGCGGGAGCTGGCAAGAGACTAGGCCGGCTCGTCCACTGGAAGATGTTAAGGGAGTAATAGGTAAGTAATTTGACAGGGTGCTGATACCTAGGACTGGGGAATTTAATTCTCATGCAATAGGCCGTTTTAAGCTCTTAAGAATGGGAACAGAAATGCTTTTATATTTCAACTGGGTTTCTTGTAGGCAGAATATAGTTTAGCACTGCTTTTTTGTCCAATCTGGCAATCTCTCTCACTTAATTGGAGTGTTAGGATCATTTGCATTTCATATGATTACTGTGCTTATTGATATAATTATTGTAATTGATTAATATTACTATCTATCATGCTGTTTGTTTTCTATTTGTCCCATCTGTACTTTATTCCCTTTTCCTTTTTTTTTTCTTACTTTTGGACTAACAACTGTTTAGGTCTAGTTTATATCCTTTGGTGGCTTATTAACTACAATTCTTTGTTTTATTTTTTTTTTTAAATATTTATTTATTTTTAGACAGAGGGGAAGGGAGACAGAGAAACATCAATGTGTGGTTGCATCTTGCATGCCCTGCACTGGGGACCTGGCCTGCAACCCAGGCATGTGCCCTGACTGGGAATTGAACCATCAACCCTTTGGTTTGCAGGCTGGTGCTCAATCCCCCAAGCCACACCAGCCAGGGTATTAACTATAATTCTTTGTTGTGTGTTGATGGTGGTCATTTTAGAGTTTATGGTATACAGGTTTGATTTATGACGATGTAACTTCAAGTGATATTCTACTTTTCTACATATACGATAAGAACCTTACAAGAGTATACTATAATCTTTGTGCTATTTTTGTCACACATTTTACTTCATCATGTGTTAGAAACTTCACAACACATGCTATTTTTGCTTTAAACAGTCCATTATTTTTAAAGAGAGTTAGGTGATAAAAAAGCATTTTACGTTTAACCACACAGACACTATTTCTGGTGCCCTCAGCCCTTCGTGTTGGTCTACGTCTGCATCTGCGACCCGCGTCATTTTCCTCGTGCGGACCGGTTTCCTTCCTCGCTGCCTGCAGCACGGTCTGCTGCTGCTAAACTCCTCCAGCTTCCGTCTATCGGACCAGTCTCCTTTCACCTCCCCTTCGGAAAGGCATTTTTGCTGGGCACAGAATCCTGGGCTGGCAAGTCCCGCCCCCTTTCAAGACTGCGGAATAAAGATGTTTCTTATTAGCATCTTGCTTACATTGTTTCCTGTGAGAAATCTAATGCCATTGTTATCTTTGTTCCTGTTGCTATAGTTTTCTTCATGTTTCTTTTGCTTTGGTTCACTGAGCCATTTCCTTTGGGTTTATAGTTTCCAATAAATTTCAAAAAATTCTGGCCATCATTTTTTCAATCATTTATCTGTTCTTTCTCTTTGAAGACTTCAATTTCATGAATATCGGTCTAAGTGAAGTTGTCCTAATCCTCACCACTTCGTTAATTTTTTGTTTCTTTTCTCTTTGTGTTTCACTTTGAAGAGTTTCTGTTGCTGTGTGTTCACGTTCACTAACGGTTTCTTCTGTAGTACCTACCTAATTTCTTCTACTTGGGTCTTGAAAAAATGTTTTTTTGCCCTGTCTCTTTTTAATTTGTCCAAGCTTTTCCCTAGTTTTTTTAAACCTATGAATAGCTACATTGTGTCTTAATGTCTTTGTCTACTAATTTCATTGTTACTCCTAGGTGAGTTTTAATTGATTTTTCTCATTATGGGTTGTATACTGTTGCTCTGCATGCCTGGTAATTTTTGATTGGATTCCAGACATTGTGAATTTTACCTTGTGTGGTGCTAGATACTTTTATGTTCTTATAAACAACATTACTGAGCACTGTCCTGGAATGCAGTTAAGTTATCTGAAAATAGCCTGTTCTTTTGAGCCTTGCTTTAACTTTTTAAGGTGGTATCAAAGCTGCATTTAGTCTCTGGTTACTTCTGCCCCACTGTAGAGGCAAACCCTTTCTGAGAGCTCTACCCAATGACCTATGAATTACGAGGTTTTCCACTCTGGGCGACAGAAACAGGAACTGTCCTTGGTCTTTTCTGACTCCCCCAAGTCCTTTCTTCCCCCAGCCGAGGGCTGTTTCTTCACGACCACGTGCTGATACTGCTGAGCTGCAGGCTGGAGGGGGACTTCCTGAGCGCCTCCACAGCTCCCCCTCTCCAGCTCTCTACCGTCCAGGGCGCTGTCCCAGCGGCCCCCTGACCCCTAGTTCCACAGCTCAACTCAGGGAGGCTGCCAGGCTCTACCTGGGCTTCTCCTCTCAGGGTGGGAATTCTCTACAGGCGATAAACTGGGACACAGAGACACCTCGTTTGTAGCTTGCCTCTCAGGGATCACTGTCCTTCACTGCATGATGCAAAGTCTTAAGAACAATCGTTTCATATATTTTTTGCTCACTTTTTCTTTGAACCGCAGGTGAAAGAGTAAATCTGGGTTCTCTTAGTCTATCTTAGCTGGAAGTGAAAATCCCACTAGCCAGTTTTGAGCTAACTTTGCCGTTTTATTACATCGGTTTTTCCCTCTCTGATTTCATCTCTCCTATACTACTTTACTTCAACTTAATGTCTCCTGGGTTTCTCCTTCAGTGAGTTGAACACATTTTGACTCACGATCACTGTCTGTATGTGACCCACCCTCCCCTTCACTCCTTCCTGGTATTCCTTGAACTCACCATGCACGCTCTGGTCATAGGGCCTTAAACTTGCTGTTCCCCCTGCCTGGAAAACAACTCTTCCAGGTACTCACGTGCCTTGCTACCCAGTTTTCTCCAAGTCTCTGCTAAAATGTCACATTATTAAATAAGGGAGAACTTCCTTTACTCCTCTATATAAAAGTGACAAATCTCCCTTCCCTTTATATTGTCCCCCCCATGTGCCATGTGTGGCACTTATCACCACACATCATACGGTGTGATTTTCATGTTTCCCCTGCCTTCAATACAATGTAAACTCCAGGACCTTGACTGGTTCAGTGCTGTATCCCCGCACCTAGAACAGTCCCTGGCTCACGCAGTAAATCAATACACATACACTGAATACAGGAGCAGATCTTCCACTACAGACCACACGCTCCTTGAAGGTTCTGCCTGATTCTTCACCCTTTTCACCTTAGCAGTTGCGAGGGCTTTCATGGAATGGTCCTTTAGCGAGTGGTTTTGAATACGTGAAGACCAAGGGAGCCGGAGCTGCTGAGAATGCTTGGGGCAAACCCACAACGACCAGAGGCGCCAGCGACCGCAGCAACGCACACTCTGGAGAACACCCCGGATCTAAAGCGAAAAGGTGGCCAGAAGGTGGCAGCGGGAAGGGACCCAGAGCTGTCCCTATCTGACGGTCCTTTGGGGCTGTTAGTACACACTTCTACCGCACTCATGAGTTACCAACAAATAAAATCTCCTTGAACAGGTCGTCTTAATTTACCACGCTTAATGGAACTACATGAATCAGGACTCTGTTGAGGTTCGTTCCTCACTCCTATCTTAATTTTCCTAACAATCGTCGGAGGTTCGACATTAATACTCTCACCGTTGGCTGGCAAAGGCTCCAACGGCGGAGCCCGGGTCAGAGCGGCTCAGCTCGGCGGCGGCGTCGGGCTGCTTAGCGAACGCAGACATCTGGCTCGAGGGCCGGCGAACGCCGCGCAGGCCTTTCGGGGTTGCCCAAGTTAACAGCCAGCTCGGCCTCTGCAGGAGTTGCCTCCCCGAAGGCGGCAACGCCAGGGCGCAGACGCCCACGGCCCACGCTTCCGCGGGGTCGAGGGGCCCGGCGTGGCCCACGGAAAGCAGGTCTGCTCTCAAATCCTCGAAAACTCAGGTTTCCCGGTCCCGGGCGCAGCACACCCAGGACGCAGAAAGCGCGTCGTAAGCTGCCAGCCGCCGCACAGTCACGAAGAGGAAGCTCTGGAAATGATGCCTACACGAGCCGGGCGACACCGGTCAATACTCGGGGGCGGCGGGGAGGCGCCGCAGCCCTCCCCGCGGCGT
Organism: Carollia perspicillata; assembly: GCA_004027735.1. Classification (NCBI taxonomy): domain Eukaryota; kingdom Metazoa; phylum Chordata; class Mammalia; order Chiroptera; family Phyllostomidae; genus Carollia; species Carollia perspicillata. The sequence continues at coordinate 2,573 of PVKM010009249.1, read as the reverse complement.
CCGTTTCCCGCGTCCGGGTGTGAGAGGAGGGGGATGGCCCAGGCCGGGCCCGCCTCCCGAGCCCTCTTCTTCCGGCGGCGGGTCCCTACGGCCACCGCTCCCCGCGGCCCGGCCGGCTGCGCCGCGCCCCGCTCGGAGGGCCCCCGGCCCGCCCCCGCGGTGGCCAGCCCGGCCGCAGCTCACCTGCGCGCGCCCGGGGCCTCCTGGTCCGCCCTCCGGGTCTTCCCTCCCAGGGCGTCCGTAGCCGGCCAGCGGCGGCACCGCCCCCTCTGCCCCTCCCTCCCCGCCCTCGCCGCTTCCGCGCCGGAACCGCTCGCTTCCGGGCCCTTCTTCCCGCCTCCCGCAGCCCAGTGTGGCGTCACTTCCGCCAGCGCCCGGTGGCGCGCTGGGAGTCCGGGTCTCGCGAACGCGCTGGGAGCGTCGCCAGAGGCGGGAGCGCGCCCGCGGATGACAACAAATTCGTCGCGCGGCGGCGGCGGCGGCGGCGGAGGTGTCCGCCCGAGCCCCTCTCTCGGGCCCCGCCGCGTCCCCTCGCGCCGTCTCGCACCCCGCCTCCGTGCGGACTAGGATCCCCGCCGGAATCACCCGGGCCCGGGGCGACAGGGACTCCTCCGCCCCTCGCCTCCGCCAGGCCTAGAGCCAGCGGCGCGATCCGGGAGATGGGGTCGCTCTGAGGCACGGCTGGTGCCGAGCGGGCATGGAGCGGCCGCCCCGGGCTTAGGCCCCGCCACCGCCTGGGCACGCCGGCCGGGATCCGAGGCCGGAGCCGCCGCCACCCGCAGCCGCCGCCGGCCCACCTGCCAACCCTCATCATGCCCTGGCCGTTTTCGGAGTCCATCAAGAAGAGGGCCTGTCGTTACCTCCTGCAGAGGTACCTGGGCCACTTCCTGCAGGAGAAGCTGAGCCTGGAGCAGCTCAGCCTGGACCTGTACCAGGGCACCGGGTCCCTGGCCCAGGTCCCCTTGGACAAATGGGTAAGAGGCGCCGGCGGCCAGCCGGCCGGGACTCGCTCCCCTCTTTAGGGCGAGGCGCGGGGAGTGTCATCCAAAATTGGTGACGTTCAGTCAGTCCCCCCCTGGGAAGTGTGGCAGGGCTCAGACACACGTGCTGCAGTGTTGTTTCATCTGTTTCTAGCAAGTTTGCGGCCCCGAATCACGTGTTCCGGAAACTTGACAGAGGTGTCCGAGTCTCCCCCGTGGGAATCAGTCGAGTCAGCGGCTTGGGGGGCTGTGCAGGGGTCCGTGGAGGGAGGTGACCGGTGCTGCCCCGCCGCGCAGAAGGGGTCGCGGGGCTCTGGGGAAAACCAGCCCTGTTTCCTGGGATGACACTCAGGAAGGATTCAGGATGAGGAGGAGGACCTTTGGGGGCGTCGTCGGGCTAAGTTATTCGCTTGTTTATTTTGGGTCGGCTCCTCGCACGCCGAGGTCTCCCGCGGGCGTCTGCCTTCTGGGAGAGAGCTCGGGGGAGGCCTCCGGTGCCGGTTCGTCTGCTTTTGCTCGATGACATTTACAGGGCCAGCCTGTGAGTGATGGTGTGGCCCTGGCGGTGCTGTTTGCTTCACGTGACAGCGTAAACGCAGGTGTTGCAAAAGCGCTGAAGCTGCAGTTTTCAGACATTTAAAATCCTGTTTTCTACTTGTCATCCAGAGGCTGTGACTTGACTCATTGTGTCTTACAGGTGCTTCTTGTACATGTGTTTCACCTCATCACATACGGTTGCACCTGCATTTGTACAGTCACTGCACAGTGTTTTCCTTAAAGTATACTTCGCCTTGGGTTTGACAAGAATAAAGTGGCTTTTCCACTTCCCCAAGCTTTTTTTTTAAAGATTTATTTATTTATTTTTAGAGAGAGGGGAAGGAGGGGGAAAGAGAGGGAGAGAAACATGACTGTGTGGTCGCCTTTCATGTGGCTCCCACCTGCAACCCAGGCCTTGCCCTGACTGGGAATGGAACTGGCCCTATTTGGGTCTCAGCCTGTGCTCAGTCCACGGAGCTACACCAGTTAGCCCCCCCCCCCCCAAAGCGTTTATTTATTGCACCAGAGTCCGCTGCTTACAGTTTGAATTGGTTGTACCATTCCAGAGATTTGCTTTTCTAGGACCACTCCTATGCAGCTGAAATTTAGGACACCTTAGCTATAAGTGAGTCTCCTGTGATAATTGTGCAAAACAAAAGGAAACCTTTTCTCCTATTTTAAGCTGTGTAAAAACGCTGTGCTTTTTCCTCTTATGTAAAGGTATTTTAACAAAGTAATGATTTCCTTAGCCATAGAAATCTGGAAAGCTCAAGTTAGGCTAATTCTGTATTATGACCATTAAGTTAATTTGCACTAGCATGGATAGCTGTAAGTAGACAATTTAAGCTAGGGAGGGTGCATGGGATGGTGGAAAGAGCCCCGTCTGAGAGGCAGCAAGACCCAGTCCCACACCAGGCAGCTGGGGCTGCCAGAGTTAGCCTACTGACATCCGCGTAGTAGTTCACCTGAGTTCAGGACACGTGGGTGGGGTATCCAGTCTGTGCCAGAGCACTCCAGTGCTGTGATTCTACTGCAGTAACAGTGGAGTACTGAGTC
>PVKM010009248.1:0-37295 GCA_004027735.1 Carollia perspicillata | reverse complement strand
ATACAAAATAACGTTATGCACAAGGCTATACCCTGCCCAACTCATTCTGCCTAGCATAGTTCAAGGCACCTTCCCTGTGAAGCCTCCTCTTTTTCCCATGTTTCAGTGAGAGTTTGTATAAGGTAATTTATTTATGTAGTCAGCTCTTTTATACAACATCAATTCTGTAGAAAGTGGGATCTGAATTGTATTCATCTTTGTAGTCCCAGCTCCTAGCACAGAGCCTGGTACAAGGTAAATCCTCAATTAATATTTGTTGAATGAGGTAATTATTACATTCCTCATTCTTCTCACATTTAACACCCCCCCCCCCACACACAACCCCCCGGGAAAGATTCCATTTTCTTGAGAACTTCATTCCTGAAGATTAAACAATTAGTGGCGTGTTCTTACCCTCCTTCCTTACATTTGTACAGAGAGGTGAGAATCCTCTTGCCTCAGGAGGTTAAAATGTAGGGAGGGACACGACTGTGGCTACACGCAACACGTGTGGATGGCCTGGTTGAGTGGACCACGTGGCTCGGCCCTTCTGCAGTCTCCCATGGGGCTTGGCTGTCCTCAGGAAACTCACGCTCCCCTGAGGCCCTATAATGAGCGTCTATTCCTGCAGTGATGCCTGCCCTTGTGCAGGCCTGTCTGTGACTGGGTGTGTGGGTTTAATTGTGGCTTTTTGTGGCAGGAAAGGGAGGGGGGAGGAGGTTCAGGGCAGATATTAGAAAACCCATCTGTTTCCTGGTCTAAGCTTTAGATTTCAATCGGCTTTATCAGACACAACGCAGACACTTTCATCTCCATCTGCCTTACTCCTGTGACTGTCTCTTGATTGGTCTCAACTTGAAGCTGGTGGGAGGGAATTGGGACAAGAATATTGTTTATTCGCTCCTCCCAAATCCCTATAATTATTCCTTTATTCTATAATGACGATATCAGGAGCTATTCAAATCCCAACCATCTGGAGGAATCTTGAGCCACATAGTAGTTTGGAGAGAGGTTATACTTTATGGCAGAGGGGTGACTACGACAGAGCCTCGTCTGTGGGAAGTGCTATTTAAATGAATGAATAAAGGGGTTTGTGGGCAGCAAGTTATAGTTTAAACTCAGTAACCAGAGGCAAGAGATGAAATGGATTTTCCATTTTCATCTATCAGCTGTGCAAAGACCAGAAAGTTTCATAATCCACTGTACTGGAGAGGGTGAGGGAAAAGAAACAATCTCACACATTGCTGGTAGGCATGTACTTTGTTAAAAAATAATCTATGTAGGGCAATTTGGGAGTATCTATTAAAAATACACACGCACATGGCTTTTGACCCTGCAATTCTATTTCTGGGAATGTATCCTGTGGATATAGGAACGTGCAAAATGCCATCGTATACAAGGGTATTCATTGTCACATCACCCACAGTAACACAAATTTAGAAATATAATGCCCAATGGCTGGAAAACGTGTTAAATAAATGATGGTGCATACCAATGGATTCTTTTCAGCTGTAAAGAAAAATGAGGACGCTCCTCATACATCACTGTGGAATGACTTCCAAGATTGTTTTCAGTATTGGTCTATAAAAGCAATCAAGGTGTACAATATATGTCATATTAAAAAAGTGAGAGAAATGTATTTGCTTGCCATTTTCTTTTCCGGAAAATATACAATAGAAGCTGATAACATTGTTTGCCTCTGGGAAGGGAAACCAGATGGCTGGGGAAACAAGGTTAGGAGAGAGACTTTGCTTTACGCCATTTGTACCTTTTGAAATTTTAAATAATGTGAACACTTCGTGAAATTAAAAGATATACACACGCATACAGTTTGATTTTTATTTTAAAGCAAAAGGACACATTTTCGTGCATTGGGAAGAAAACTGGCCTCAGTGTCCTTAGTCCACCGCCTCAGGAGGACGGCAGGGAGGCAGAGTTACCAATGCAGGCTGAAGGGGACGGAGACTGGTGCTGTGCTCGGAGGTCCCTGTGCAGGCTCTGGGGTCCAACTACTTGGATTCGAACTCAGGCTCTGGTGCCTTCGGTCTGACTGTGGGGAAGTTCTCTCTTTAGGTTTCAATTTTCTTTTTAAATAAGGAACAATAATAGTATCCGATTCACAGGACTGCTGTGAGGATAAAATGAAAGATTGTGTCTATAACCTACATAGAATGGGTTCCCATGTGATTCTGCCTCAGAATCACATTCAAAGAGAAAAACAAGTCAATAGAGAAACTCGATCAAAAGCAATTCAAGCATTTATTGTAGTTTCGTAAGAAAATTCCAAAAGGATAGTGTATGCATAGTAAATAGCTAAACTTTAAAAATATTTTCTGCCTTCAGTGTGTACCACCTCCCCCCACTGCCACCTTACAACAGAGAGTAGCTGTACTTGAAATCTTTCTTTATTCCACTCCCAATTGCCAACTAAAACTTCTCATGCTCTCTCTGCCATGCTTTCTTGGAGCTATTCTTCTTTCCGCCAGGCATTTTCTCCATCTCAAATATAAGTCTCCTTGCTTCTCAGACAGACTTACAGTATTTTCCCCCCAATCTGTGGACGAAGGTTCACAAACTGAAGAGATGGGGAAATGCCAAGTGAACCAAGTCAGAATTTTACTGGGGGAAATGGGGTGGTCAGATGTAAAAGGGACGGAAAAAAGGCTTTAAAATAGTCTTACAATAATAATATTTAGCTCCTGTTACACATGTAAGGGATTTATAACACGGCCTGGCATATTACAAGCTCTCCATAAATTTTGGCTATTAATATTTTTCATAATAATCACTTTCCCAAAGCCCGGTAGTAATAACAACATTGCCATGTACGGAGAGCCCACTATGTGTCAAGCACTGTTCTAGCATTTTACTTGCATTAACGTTTCCTATGAGTTTTGCAATAACAGTGTGAACATAGGTGTCTTACAACCCTCACTTCACAAATGAGGAGACAGACCTAGAGAAGTGCAGTGACTTGGTTGGAGTGACAAAGGTGGGAAGAGAGGGAGTCAGGACATGATGCCGAGCAGTCTGACTTTAGTTCCCATGTTAACTACCAGGTAGCATTGCTTCCAAGTCAGGTTCTCTGTTTTAATGTAGCTGTCAGGAGCCCAGCCAATCTGATCTGTCTACACTGGAAGTTTTCCAAGGGTTTTCTTCTGCCAGTTTCCATAGCCCTTAGTGGTCCCAAATGAGATGTGAGCAAATAGAAAGGGGGGAGTGGGCACCTTCATGTTCCTGGGAAGACAATGGCTGTTATTGTTGTTGCCTTAATTCTTTGGATGCCTAAGGTTTCTGACTGCGGACCAGAGCAAAGTCCATGCCAGTGAATTCTTAATGAATGTGTTTGATGGTTCTCTCTGTTGCCTCCCTAGTTGCCCATCTACTAAGAAAAATAATGCCAGTGCTAACCAGATCAATAAATGTCCTTAACACAAGCCGGCTTAACCTGGGGGGTACACTAGAATATTTGTTTCACAGTTGCTAGTGAAGCAGGAACTGTATTCTCAACATAGCAAAGCATTTTCATTCCTTGCTATCAGGTTGTCCTGGCACTGAATCTATCACATCAGGGGAAGAGGGGAGACCACCCAGAATAAAGAGTCTTGGCTCAGCTTTGGGTTTCACGTTAGATTTGTTCTGTGAAAAGTGAGAGAGTCTTCAAATTCATGCTTTGCTGAGAGAGAAAAGTGTTTTCTAAATTCCAGAAAGCTTCCATCTGCACATCAAAAGTAAACCTGGAGGCCTGAGAAAGAGTGTTACTATTTTGAGCCATGAGGTGGAGAAGAGAGAATATGCCATAAGGAAAGTTCCCAGACAGTTGGAAATAGAAGATCCTTCTAGATCAGGGACGTAGGGCTGAGAAGAGAAGAGAAAGGAAAAGCTGTCCTGTTCTAGTTCTTTCCTCAGAGCTCAGACCTCTTGGTGAAGGGAGGGCAGTGTGAGCAGAGGAAGTGGTAGGTAGAAACACACCCAGTGAAGCTGAGGGGGAGGTGACGTGGAGGGGCCTGGACTCTCACTCCACCTTCAGAACTCGAAGGGAGAACACCTCACGTGGTGCCACGGGCTGAGGTGGGCAGCCCCACAGAGAAGGAGAGGGCACGTGATGTGTTCATCAGAGGAGCCGGTGCTCTGCCCCATGCTGTGCTACTGTGTGTTTCAGAGGGAGATGCGGACAAGAACTGAGGGACTGGCTCTATGGGCTTGCTGACAAAGGTCACCAAGGCAAAGAGGCTGGAAAGGAGGATGCTGGGGTTGGGGATCAAATGGGAGCTGTGGCCAGACCATGGGGCACCCGTGGAGCTCATGGTTGCTGAGGGGCGCCTCCTCAGAAGAGGCTGTGGAGGCTGAGGTCCCTGGGAGCAAGAACTGTGTGGGGGCACTGCCAGAACAGATGTTGAGTCACGCTGGCCTTGGGCACTTCGGCAACAGCAGCAGCGATGTCCCATGCAGGAGAAGCAGCAACCAGAGGAGAATGTGACACCAGGCCTTTCTTCCATCGCCAGGAAATCACCGTGCTTCTCACCACACCTGGAAAGAGGGTGCGTGAGTCCTTGAGAAAGGGAGATACCCTGTAAAACTGAGCAGTTACTGATAATGATTCAGTTTATGCCAATGAGACTACTTGACGCCACAAGAAACTGGGTTCTTCCCTCATTTTTCCCAGCTCCCATGATAATAGTTAGAATAAGAAATTCTGAGCGAGTTATAGAAAAATGTAAAGTGTGTGTGTGTGTGCATATATGCAAATGCTGACCTCAGGTGATGCTAGGGGACAACAAATGTTATGAACTGAATTGTGTTTTCTCACCCATTGTCCCCAATCTATATGTTGAAATCTTAACTCCTACTATTCAGGATGTGACCTTGTTTGGAGATACAGGGTCTTTTAAGAGGTAGTTAAAATAAAATGAAGTCGTGAAGGTGGACTCTAATCCAATATGACTGGTGTCCTTATAAGAAGAGATCAGGACGCAGACAGACACAACCATGGACAACCATGTGAGGACGCCAGGAGAAGACAGCCATCTGCAGGCCAAGGAGAGACGCCTCTGGAGAAACTCACCCAGCCCACACCTTGGACTTCCAGCTTCCAGAACTGGAATAAATGTGAGAAAACACAATTTCTGTTGCTGAGGCCACCTAGTCAGTGGTATTTGGTTGTGGCAGCCCTACCAGTTGCAGAGATTCAGAAGTCAGTTACTAGTGTATTGGAGATCAGAAACACAGGAAGCAACACAGGATGGTGGAGAGGCCTGGGGTGCTGCCTAATAGTTCAGTTAGGGCTCAGAGATAGCTCAGATACATCCTACTTGATGGACTTAGTGAGCTTGGGGTTTTCCCCTGATTTCCAAAACCAATATACACCCAGGACGCAATGTAGAACAGTCCTCCCTTTCACAGCTTTTCCTCCTATCTTTGGAAAGTAATAATAATTTATGCTGGGCAAAAACAGAGTGATGCTGATTTTATAGGTGGGGCTACCTGTGACCCCACGAAGAGAGGAGGTGGTGACTGGTGCTGATGTTTGGTTGGGGATCATGGATGAGATGATGATGGAGGAAGATGAAAACAACAGCTCCCGCCCACCCCCCAGGTGACAAGGAAATGGTAAAAACTTTGTGGCTCGGACCATTTCCTCCAGCTCCCGGGAAGTCATTTACTCCAAAATATCTTTATAAACAGTCTGGGTTTTATCTGTTCCTAAGATACCATTTGCTCCGTTTTCTTAGCACTGTGACAGGCACTCCTAGACTAAAAACACGTTGTGATTTATGATATCCATAAATCACAGAGCCAAACATTATGATTAAATCTTGTCCTTACAGCTAAGAAGTCAAAAGGGGTTGGTAATCATTTAAAATGTTGGATTATGGTCCATGTATCAAAAATGTACAATTTTGCACTACCTAGGGCCAGTGTGAAGGCGTTAGTAAAACTGCACACTGTGCCCACGTGTCACCCAGCAAGGCCCCACTGGGCTCTGTGCTCCCGGCCTGCACAGATGGTTCATGATGAGGCTCAGAGAACATTCTTGTCACCTTAACATTTTCCTCCATTTTTCTCCACTGTTCCCCCTCAAGTTGGGAACCATATGGATAAAGCAAATACTGCAGTTGAACAGTGAATGTGGCATTGGATCAGGTACCTGACAAGAGGTCATTCCTACTTTGTTCCAGAAGACATGACATCTCAAGACACCGTTAATTAAAACTTCATCTGTTTTGTGATAATCCCTTTCTTTTGCTTTATGTCTCTCCATCCCTGTCATATCAGCAATTAAACTATGTTACAATGGTGATGCTGCCACTAATTAATTTCTCCTCACATTGATGGAGACCTTTGGCTAGTGGAGCGTATTAAAAATAAAAAAGACCCCAAACGCCAGCCTTCCATCTGTCCCTGATGCTCTGGGATTTCCTTCAGTCACATTTTCTTTTTGCCTTTCACTGGAAGGTAGTGGGCTGACAGGCTTGTAAAACTACATCTTTTCTCTTTACATAGATAGAACATGCATGCTTTTTGTTTGTTTGTTTTGTTTTGTTGAGGAATAAGACCTCAGTTTGGTTCCTGAGGGCAGTGCCGTACTGTGCTCCCATTTGCAATCTGCGTGAGTGGGTAGGCAGGAGCATAGAGACATTGTAGTAGGTGCATTTTGAGGCAGGGGCCAGGATCACAACCACAACTTAGTATCCCCCCCGCCCCCCGCCCCCCGGAACGGTGGAGGGCAACTTGACTCGTCTTTATCAAGCACAGGTGAGCTGTGTTGATGCCGGGCTGGGCGCAGAAAGAAAAGTGAGAGGACCAGGAGAGTCCCTGTCCAAGTCGGGTAATAAGTCCTGACCCAGGAAATTTGTCTTTGAAATAAGGTTAATTTTGCATTGGTTGTCATCAGCAGACCATGTGAACAGTAAAGATTCCGAGAGGGGCAAAAGCTCCTGGCACACACATTAACCTCGGAAGACTCAGGAATAGCAACAGGGAACTTGGTAACCGAGAAATAAAATCCATTCATTTTAGATTCATTTATGAGAGCGAATATTCTGAGCTATTTCTTTCCCTCTGTAAGTTTGAACTATTTGGTAAGGTTCATATTTCTCTAGGGATTAGTCAAATGAATTGGACACATCTTTTGGCTAACTGCTAGCAAGATGATATTTAATCTCTTATGTAGAGTGACACAATTTAATTACCAGTTCTAAAGGAAGCGTCATAATGTTTTATGTCTAATTAGCATATTTTTCTCCAGATGCAGATGTCTTTTTTTGATTCAAATAATGTTGAACTAAATGTTCAAATAAATAAATCTTTATTGGTTATTTCTCAGTTAGCTCCCTTATGGGTAGCAGAAGAGCAAGTAATGATTCCCATTTTACAGATGGAGCTGAGACTTAGAAAGAAATTGCTGAACTAGGGAGAAGAAAAAAATTTATTTTCTGAAGGCAACAAAACCCAAGATAGCATGATTAATACTGAGATATAACACTTGTTTCCCCTTTATTGTAATTAATGTGTTCTTTGCAGAAAAGTTGGAAAATTCAAACAAGCTTAATGAAGAAAATAAGAAACATCTATAATTTTACAACCCACATCTCTGTATTATTACAGTGGATTTCCTTCATGAATACATACAAATATGAAACTGTCATAAATACTTCATTAAAATTGGATGGTGCTAATTATGCAATTTTATATTCCATTTTTCTTAGTATTATATCATAAATATAATAGTAGAAACTTTTAGTGCTGCCTGTACCTAGCTCACCTCTCCTCCTGGGCACACAGTAGAATTATATTTTTTCGCTCATCTGTAGGTTGGTAGAGCCATGACTAATCCTGGCCAATGGGCTGTGAGCAAAAATAAGGTGTGTTGCTTCTGGACTGAACATGCAATGCCTGTGTGGGACAATGAAGTGGTCTCTCTCTCTGCTAGGACAGTTGTCATATGTTCCTTTGAGAGTCTGGGTGCCTGGGTGATGATGTGGAGAGTGCCTCCCTATCCTTGCCTGCTTAATTTCATTTGGATGTGGAATATGAGCATGACAATTTTTTTGTTGTGCTAAGCTACTGAAATTTTGAAGCTGCTACATCATAACCTAGCCTAGCCCAATGAAGACAGAATTTTCTTATGTCGAGAATTCTCTTGAAAACTTGATTTCTAATGGCAACGATTTTTCATTATATGCATATTTTAAATTTTATTTAATTATCTTCCTATTGTTAAGTGTTCATTTGTTTTACACTTTTCTCTTTCTGTTTTTTTTTTTTAATAGCACAGCTGTGAAACTCTCAAGTGCTTATCTGATGTATTCTCATGAGGAATTTTTATAAATGGAGTTGTTAGGTCAGAAAATATAAGTGCTTTCAAGGCTGTGGATGCTAATTGACAAACTTCTCTCCAGAGACATCTTTCAAATTCATCCGTCCTTTGGCAGCACACAAGAGTGCCCAATGCCCATGTCAATGCACTGCTGCCAGAACCATGTCTTAGACGTTTAAATGTTTTATTTTACATTTTTAAAGGAAAAGTAATAGTCATTTATTTGGTTAACAATAAGTTTGAAGTTTCTTTAAATGCCCTTTTGCCTATTTGTACATTTTGTGAATACTATAAACTAGAACCTAACCTACTGAGAGGACTTTTGTCTTTCTTTTTTTTTTGATTTGCAACTAACATCCTAACTTTTAAGATTATCATTGATTTAAATATTTTGATTTATGATATAGTTTCCGAGAGAAGAATGAGACAGATTTGTAAGGGATAGATGTTCCCTAATGAGAGTTAATATTGTCTTTTGGAATGAGGGGAAGAGAGAGGGGAAGCAGCTACTCCTGGTGCCTACCTTCCTCAGTGATGCTCTCTGAAAGGCCACCCTGTGGGCAACAAAGGGATGGTCGCCCAGGTGCCGAGGTTACTGGGGGACATGGGGAGATTACTGAGTATAGCTTGAGGCTATGTACTGATTAGTTTAACAACTGAGGCAGATCTCTAGGAGCTCTATGAGGCTTTGGCTGACCCTCCCCAGGGCCTGGTGCTGATAAAAGTTGGCATTGGTGCACAGCCTGGTTCTTTCTGCATACACACAGGCCCAGCAGGAGGGGCCACACACTTGGATCACTGATATAGTTCAAGTCAGTTACCCAGGGCCAGTCACAAGCAGTGTCTGACAAAGGCCTACACCAGAGTCTTTGCAGATCTACCTAATACACAGAAACAAATACAAAGTAGCAGCCAAAACGAGATGACAAAGAAATAGACCCAAATGAAAGAACAAGTGAATTATCCAGAAAAAGAGCTAGATAAAATGGAGGCAAGCAATTTATGAGATAGAGAGTTTAGAGTCAGGATTATAAGGATACTCAACAGCATGAAAAAAGACATAGAAACCGTAAAAAAAGACCAGTCAGAAATAAAGAATGCGATATCTGAAATAAATAATATACTGGAAGTAACAAACAGTAGGTTAGATGAACTGGAGGACTGAATCAGTGATTTGTAAGACAAGGTAGAAAAAAACACCCAGGCAGAACAGCAAAAAGAAAAAAAGAAATTTAAAAAATGAGGAAAGCTACTTCTGGCCAAGATGGAGGCGTAGGTAGACACACTGTGTCTCCTCACACAATCAAAAGAAGGACAACAACAAATTTAAAAACAAAAAGCAACTAGAACTGACAGAAAATTGAACTGTATGGAAGTCTGACAAGCAAGGAGTTAAAGAAGAAATATTCACCCAGACAGGTAGCACTCACAGCAAGGCAGTAGCTGGAGGACTGGGCCGTCCCACATTCATGTGCAGATAAACTGGGAGGAACCACTGGGGAGAGAGACAGACCACACAACCCAGGGTTCCAGCATAGGGAAATAAAGCCTCAAAGCCTCTGACTGAAAACACCTGTGGGGGTTGGGGAAGCAGTGGGAGAAACTCCTAGCAGGGGCCAATTTGATTGTCGGTATTGGAGGAAGTGACTGAAAACTGGCAAAGAGCAGAGTAAGCTCCACTGTTCCCTTCCAGACCCTTCCCCTGATACAGCGTCCCAACGCAGTGACGTGGGATGCTCTGCACTGGAGAACCCCTAAGGCTCTGCCCCTTACTAAGTAACAGGCACACTGAGACAAAAACAAAAAAATGGCCCAAATGAAAGAATAGATCAAAGCTCCAGAAAAAATATAACTAACTGACAAAAATATGCCAACCTATTAGATGCACAGTGCAAAACACTGGTGATCAGGATGCTCACAGAATTGGTTGAATATGGCCACAAATTAGAGGAGAAAATGAAGGCTGTGAAAAATGAAATAAATGAAAATGTACAGGGAACCAATAGTGACAGGAGGGAAACCAGGACTCAAATCAACAGTTTGGAGCAGAAGGAAGAAAGAAACGTTCAACCAGAACAGAATGAAGAAACAAGAGTTAAAAAAAATTAGGAGAGGCTTAGGAATCTCCGGGACATCTTTAAACATTCCAACATCTGAATTGTAAGGGTGCCAGAAAAAGAAGAATAACAGCAAGAAATTGAAAACTTATTTGAACAACTAATGAAGGAAAACTTCCCCAATCTGGCCAAGGAAACAGACTTCCAGGAAGTCCAGAAAGCTCAGAGAGTCCCAAAGAAGCTGGACCCAAAGAGGAACACACCAAGGCACATCATAATTACATTAGTCAAGATTAAAGATAAGGAGAAAATCTTAAAAGCACTAAGAGACAAGGACACAAGTATACCTACAAAGGTGTTCCCATTAGACTATGAGCTAATTTCTCAAAAGAAATCTTGCAGGCAAGAAGGGGCTGGAAGGAAGTATTTGAAGTCCTGAAAGGCAGGGACCTACTTCCAAGATGACTCTATCCAGCAAAGCTATTATCTAAAATGGAAGGGCAGATAAAGTGCTTCCCAGATAAGCGACTCCTCAGCAGTAAAATAGAAGATATTTTACACTTTGCAACAGTATGGTTGGATCTGGAGAACATTATGTTAAGTGAAATAAGCCAGTTAAAGAAAAACAAATACCATATGATTTCACTCATATGTGGAATCTAATGAACAAACCGAACTAACTAACAGGGAAAATGAGGTCAGACTCATAGATAGAGAGCAGGATAACAGCTAGTGGGAGCGGGGAGGTTAGGGGGGTGGAGAGATTGAGCAACGAGGAAAAAGGATTCATGGACACGGACAACCATGTGGTGATTGCTGGTGGGAGAAGGGTATAAAGGGACTAAATGATAATGGAAAAAAATATAAGATTGAATTAAAAAAAGAAATTATTATTCTGAGAGATATATATTTTATATATATATACAGTATATATATAAATATATACATACAGTAGCTATATAAAATGTGGGACATTGTTTTAAAAATGATTCACTGTTTATCTGAACTTAAAATTGAATCAGCCTGTATTTGTTACATCTGGCAACCACCCTAACAGTGATGAGGTGCTGACTCTGGGTGGCGCAATGCTTTGGACTCTTGATTCCTGAGAGGGGCATGGCCAGAGCAGAGTGGGAATGGGGCCTCTGGAGTGTGGGGACCAGAGCGGGGGCTTTGGTTGCTAGTTCTAAGGCCTGCAGTGCTTAGAGATGTTGTGAGGATTAAATTAAATAACAGATATAAAGTGACTTCACAAATTGTGGCTTTTATTGTTGTGAATCTCTCCTGGGTGTGAGGAGTGGTGAATTTACCTTGAGACTGGAAAAACAATAGATTGGCCCATGGGTTACACAGAAAAGGATTAAATTTTTTAAAAATTCTCATTCTTGAATAGACCTTTGGATATACTGTATATAGATGCTGTTTAGAATTCTATCCTCTCCTGTTGACTTATTTTTTTTCTTTTGGTCACAAATGCATAGCCTATTAGTTTACTTGGAAATCTGGGCCTCGGATTCCCTAGTTCCATTGTGTGCATTCAATTCTTCCACAATAAAAGAACAGGTTTCTGTAGCATCTTTCATTCAAACTCTGGGTCCCCTGAAGGGCCTCTGCTAGCTTTTGTTTTATGGAACGCCACACGCTTAATCTTTCTCGAACTGCTTCATGGCTGTCTGCAGAGTTGGCGTTATTCACTTCAGAAGGGCAGGGACCTTGTTTTGTTCTGCATTCCCTCCGCATTCAGCTCTGAGGCTGGCGAGTTGCTGGTGTTTGTCGTTCAACAAATAGTTGATTGATGGAGTGGATCGCCAAAGGAGCTGGGTTGTCTCTTTGGGACCTCTGCTTCTATCATCAGTGCAGGTACTATAGATGGAGTTTGTATAATGGATGCCTGAACTTTTTAATGTGCCAGGACCTCTCCTACCATCATGTTCTCACTTAATTAACAAATAATTATTGAGCATGTCCTACATGCCGGGCACTGGGCGGAACACAAAGACAGACAATTCCTGCCTTCAAGGAGCCTGTAGTCAACTAGGTAGACAGAAATCCGAAGAAATACCTTGCAATGATATCATGCTACGATGGAAGAAAGGGTAAAGTAAGAGAAAGATGAAAGAAGGCAGGACTGGCTGAAACACATGGTATCCTAGGCCGGTTAATCATTTGACATTCTTCACACTAATATTCCGTCAATGACTGTTCAACCTGTAATCGGCGTGGATGTAGAAAAAAAGACTCTCTATTAATAAAGACTGTTTACTTTTTCCTTCTTGTTCAGAATAAGAGATTTCTGACAGACACTGACTAGAGCAGAACAATTTAACCTTTTGGGTCTGCAGTTTTCGAAGCAGGCCCCTTTGGGGGAGACATACTGAAGTGCTGAAGATTTATATGGTAATATGACCCACCTGTTCCTGGTGGGGCATAGTTTTTGCCCGTTCCACCTATGACTTCAGAAATGGCTCGTGTTGGTTTGGAGTGACTTCTCGCGTCCAGGGCAAAAATGCTTATGAGAGGTAGGTCAGTGAGCAAGTCGAATGGTTCCGTTTGGATCACTGTGTACTTTATATTTCACCCATGATATAAACAGTCACCCACAGAAACCCGAGTTACCTGGCATTATCCATCCAGTTTATTTCTGTGATGGTTAGCACCCCACATTTGTTGGTGTCCTGGCCAGATGGCAGCTGCCCTGCCTTTTCATCCAACTCTAGAAGTAGAAGCCCCACAGTCCGTCCGGGGAAAAAGGGAAGGTTCCTCAGGAGAGCAAGTATAGAGCCCTAACTTGAAGGCCAAATTCAATTTCCCTGAAAGATGAAGAGGGGTACACGTGGAGAGAACAGCACACCGGCTTAGGGAATCACGTGTGAAAAAGTGCAGGGACAGGAAAGGCAGGGGCGCACGGCGCTGAGTCCCTGCAGTCCAGTGTTTGTCTGTAGGTCGCTGGGTGGTTAGAGTGGCTAGGGGACCAGAGGCGAGGCTGGGCAGGGAGCCCGGAGCCAGAACACAGCAGGCCACAAACGGTAATTTTACCCTTCATTTTGGCAACAAAGTGAGCTGATAACTTTTTTTTTTAACATGCATACAACCGCCGCCGCCCCCCTGCCCCCTTCACACACACATTTTATAATGAAAAGTTAAAAAATGTAAGAACTAGCACAGTGAACAGCAATGTAACCGCCACCCACATTTTAGTATTAGCTCCTGGCAACACTTGCTGCAGCAGTTCCCAAAACGTTGTCCGCAAGTCCTGGGGGCCCCATGACACTTTCTGGGGATCCTTAGAGTCAGAACAGTTTTCATAGTTAGTGGTGCAAAAATGTTATTTGTCTTTTTTTTTTCTGTATTGGTTTTGCACCTGTAGGACAAAAGTGAGAGTAGGTAAAACCGTTACTGTACCATGAACTGAGGCCCCGGCACCCACCATACCAGTAGTGTTCTTCTTGGTGCCACGCAACCTACTGTAAAAAATGGCAGCTTCAATGAAGTGTCCTTGATGAAGCATTACCAATTTCTAAGTTTGCGAAATCTTCATTCTTGAACACACACATTTGAAGGACCTTGAAGGATGAAATGAGAACTGGGCAGCGGTCCTTGCTCCGTATTGAAATATAGTGACCATCTTGAGGAAAAGCACTTGTGTGATTGTTTAAGTTGCCAGCTATACTAGCAGTCTTATTCATGCAACACCAACTTTAACCCACGAGAATGATTGGATTTGCTTTCTAGGGCTGGTTTAACAAACTACCATAGCCTTGGGGGCTTAAAACAACAGAAATTTATTTTCTTACAGCGCCAGAGACCAGAAGTCTGACATTATGGTGTGGGCAGGGCCACTGTTTCTGGAGAAGGATCTGTTCTTCGCCTCGTCTAGCTCCCGGCATACCCTGATTGGCACGCGTTGGCGTCCCTTGACTTCCCGCAGCATCACTCCAGTCTGTCTCCGTCTTCACACTGCGGTCTCCTCTTTGTGTTCCTATGTCTTCTCTTCTTCTGTCTCATATCTCTCTTTCCCTCTCTTACAAGAGACTTGTCATGAAAGGTGGGGCTTAACTGGATACCCCTTTTCTCAAGACCCTTAACTTAATAATCACATCTTTTACCATATAAGGTAACATCCACAGGTTCCAGAGATTGGAAGAGAATGTATCTTCGGTGCAGGGAGGGCATTTTTTTTCTGCTTACCACAGCAACTGACAGATAAACTGCTGTTGTTCAGACTTTGGTATTGGCCAAGCACTTTCTTGGAAATGAACAAACTGAGTCTACCACTTCAAGGAAAGCAACTGACACTTTTGTTCCCAAATAGAAAATTTGAGCTTTCAAGTAAAAGACAGAATTCTGAAAAACTTGTATTCATCACCATGAGCTTGACAGTTTCTCAGTTCTTGAATAATTTTCTGGTGCAATTGGAGGTGATATGAATGTATGTATGTATATATATATACATACACCCCCCCATATATACATATACATGGCATCTATATATGGTATATATATATGTGGCATATATATGTATACACACACACATATATATATTTATTCTTTAATAAAATGTGTCAATATTTGGAAGTTTCTTATAACTCCATGAACCAATATTTTCCAAGTGGTCAATGTTTAATGCAAAAAAAATTATAAATAGATAAAAGATCCATATAAAGTGCAAGATAGACCAATGGATTTTGATAAAACAGAATATGAAAGTTTACTAATAGGTTTTCAGATTTCACATTGCAGCTAACTTTTGAGAAACTATTACTTTTTCAGTTTTGAATAGTGTGAAAAAAAGATGTCCACAATTATCTGAAAAAACTATTAAAATTCTTCTCCCCAAACCCAGTACAATCTCTGTGAGGCTGGATTTTCTTTATAGGCTTCAATCAAAACAACCTGTCATAAAAGATTAAATGCAGAAGCCGATATGAGAATCTCACTGTCTTCTAGTAAGCCAGACATTTAAAGAGATTTGCAAAAATAGGAAGCATTGTGCCCTGGCTGGTGTAGCTCAGTGGATTGAATATGGGCTGTGAACTGAAGGGTTGCTGGTTTGATTCCCAGTCAGGGCCCATGCCTGGGTTGTGGGCCAGCTCCCCAGTAAGGGCTATGTGAGAGGCAACCATACATTGATGTTTCTCTCCCTCTCTTACTCCCTTCTTTCCCTCTCTATAAAAATAAATAAAATAAAACATTAAAACATATGTATGTAAAGCATTGGCCCTGACTGGTGTGGTTCAGTTGGTTGGGTATTATTCTGAAAAATGAAAGGTTGCTGGCTCAATTGCCTGTTGAGGGCACATGCCTGGGTTGCATATGGTGATCACTTACCAAGAAGCCTTTGACATAAGTCATTTGTGGAGAATCAGAGCATGACAGGACAGTACACACTCTAGGGTTCTCAGTCATGTCCCCCTGAATGGTAACAATGTCCCTAGACCAAGCCCGTGACCTCTACTTTTTTTGAAAGCTTTAAGACCCTCTTTTCTCCTTTTGGTGTGCTTTGTTTTTTTCTTCTAAGAAACTCCTTCCCCGCTCAGTAGACAGACCTGGCTCTTCCATCTCTCTAGAACACAGCATAAACTTTGAATTCTGTTGTACTCTGCGTAGTGATCAAGGATAAAATTTTCTTCTGATTACTCCAGGAAAGTGGAACTTGGGTCTGACACAAGAATTTTGCAAATTGGTGTGTATTTGACCAAATTCTTCTGTAGCATTAAAAGATGAAAGGGTGGGGAATGAGTGGACGTGTTTTCGTCAAACAGTTGAAAAGATAGCTTCAGACGTCATATTACTGCTGTCGCGCAGGACATAACTACGACTTCACCTTGTCTTACTGCTTTCACTATTCCCTTTATCATTGTATAGCAGGTAGAGCTGTCGTTTTTCTGTAAAATGTCTGTCCTGGGTGATGAATCATTATATCCACACAGTTCCTCTCTACAAATCTGGACGTGATCCTTGTCATTGCCTCTTGCCTGAGGACTGCCATTCTGACTCAGCTCCCGCCCTTGGGCATCACCGTCCATCCCACGGGTGTTTGCTGAACGATGAGTACTCTCCCACCGCCTCGGGAGGAATCCCACATGCCGGATTCACAGTCCTTCACAACCTGGCCCTACACCACCCTGAAACTTTGATTTCTCATTGCGTCATAACCGTGATCTTCTGTTCCTGCACTTGGGCCTGCTTTGACCTTTCCCAAGTACACTATGCTCTTTTGGCCCTCATTCCTTGTTCCTGCTATTTAGCGAGTTTGGGATTACCTCCCCACTCTCCAGAGTCAATTGAGTCCCATACCTTCAACTTCTCACTGCTCTGTCCAAACCCCTAGAATAGAAATTCTTAAACTTTCTGGCTTAAAGATCTTTTTACATACTAAAAATTTATTAAGGACCCCAAAGAGATTTTTATTTATTTTGTGCATTATATCTATCAACTTACCATAATATAAATTTAAAAATCTTATAATTATTTCTAAAAACCATTATGTATTATCATAAAAACATATGAAAAATAACTATCTTCCAAAATGAAAAAAAATGATGACAATAAGTGGCAATGCTATACGAGATCTGTCCGGAAAAAGTCCAGCCATTGTTAATATAATGAGAACAGTTTGCATGACATTGATGTAACCTGGCAGCCAAGGAAAGCGGACTGGAGTGCTCATGCATGAACAATGATGACTTCACTGTACTAGTCAGTGGGGGCTTCCACTGAGTGAGCATATGTACTGTGTGGCCGTCATACTCAAAATGATTGAGCGAGCAGAGCAATGAATCTGAATCAAGTTTTTTATTAAGCTTGAACATTCCTCTCTGGAAATTATTCAGATATTCAGAAGGCAACAGCTATGGACAACCGGTGATTGGCAGCCTCATCAGACAACTTGCCTGCTCATGCATCACACCTCTTGTAAAGTTTCTTGGCAAGACATCAAGTCACCCAGGTGACTCAGCCCCCTACAGCCCAGATTTGGTGCCCTGCTACTTCCAGCTTTTTCCAAAACTAAAATCACCTTTGAAAGGGAGGAGATTTCAAACTGTTGATGAGATTCAGGAAAATGCGACAGGGCAGCTGATGGCAATTGGGAGAACTGTGTGAGGTCCCAAAGTGCCTGCTTTGAAGGGGACTGAGGCACCATTGCCCTATGTACAGTGTTTCTTGTATCTTGTGTCTTCTTCAGTAAATGCCTCTATTTTTCATATTAAATGGCTGAATATCTTCTGGACAGACGTTGTATGCCATTTGCAGACTGTGCTTTCCTTGAAACACTCTTTTCTTTTGGCTTCTATGTCAATACTTTCTCTTTGTTCTTTTGCTACCGCTAAGAACATTTTTAAAAAATCTCCCTTCTGGGTCTTTTTTCTATATACCCCTAAAATTTTTACATTTCTTAGAGTTTTGCCTTTGGGGATTTTTTTTACACACTCAATATTCTCTTTTTAGGTGATCTCACCCACTTGAAGTTATAATGACTAGGACACAAATTTCACGTGGGTTGAAAATTATCTTTTTCATGGCTGTATTCCCAGCCCCTAGAAGAGTACCTGGCATATTGTGGGTGTTCAATAAATATTCAGCGAATGACTAAATTGCCATTCACAGGCAAAATCTAAATGTAACCCTAATAAAACCTGGCTGCCTTGAGTCCAGTTTTACAAAGTGAGCATTCAAAAAAAAAACCCACATAAATTTGATGCCAGAAATAAAGTATTTGTATTTGGAGTTTGGTGGAGCCATTATGGAAGGCAATCTGTCAACTTTTAGTTAGGCTAACTGTGTATACACCATGACTCAGTAATCACTTTCCAGGCTATATATTCCAGGAAAAAAAAAAACTCATCTGGATCCATAAGAGAACATAAATGAAGGTGTTCATTCTTGCATTATTTGTGGTAAAAGGAGTGGGAGGCAATGGAGCTGTTGGAGAAGTTATGGCAGATGCATGAAGGGGGCACTCTGAAGTAGTTGGAAACAAATATGTAAACACAGATGTATACATTAACCTTGAAAAATGAGGTAAGAAGCAGAATGATATCTATCCTACAATGTCACTTGTGGCAATTAAAAAAGTATGCACAGGGCTGCTGAAAATATTCTGTCTTGAGCTGGGTGCTGGTTACACTGGAGTATCTACATGTATAAATTAAACAAGCTGCGTAATTAGTTATTTCACTTTACTGCATGTAGTTATACCTCATCATGCACACAAAACAAGATACATTACATAAGAACCAACATTACATACTAACCAACATACATTACATACTTACCAACATAAAAGGCTACCCACCAAACATTACAAAAGTGCTTGTGGTAAAAAAGATGGATTTAGAAGGAAATGAATGATTGCATGAAATAGCTTTAAAACATTAAACAGAAATGGGGCTTCGCATGTACCAATGATGATCCTGTGCCGTGAACTGAGGAGTCTGAGGTCCCTCTGTTTATTTTATCTGCTTATCCATCAGTCTATCTATGGAGTTATTTGTACTCATGGCATCAACTGACATGTTTATGTGGATGGTTTCCAAAACATATCCACAGCCCTACTGTCTTCCAAAATTTCAGTTCTACATCTCCAGTTGCCTTCTAGGCATCTCTATCTGGATGACTTTGTTTTTGTATCCCGATCACCAAAAACAAAACGAACAAACAAAACCCCCCCAAAACCCCCAACACACACACACACACACACACACACACACACACACACACACATCTTTTATCTTCCTTCAGAGATGGTCTTTTCCAACACATTGAAATTCTAGTGACTTAAATAATCTGTGTACCTCCAAACATTTTAGATTTGAGCAGCATTTTCTTTTTCGAGCAGCATTTTGGGTGAATAGCACAGTCATCACCTGGAAGCTTAATAGATATGCAGAATCTCAGGCCCTACCCCAGACTTACTGATTCACAGCTTTCATTTGGACAAGATCCCAGGTGACTTTTTGCACGCTAAAGCTTGAGAAGCACTGCTCTGTTTTTTTTGTTTGCTTTGTCAACCTTGCTTAGACTATCAGGTAGAAATAGGTGGGGACTCCTTCAGGAAGCACCCAAGGAGGGTTAAATACATGCTCTATTTAGGTTTTGTATACCAGGGTCTGTTAGAGGAGGAATAAGACATCAGAGTTCTAGCCTTTTCTTGGGTGAGAGATGTGGAAGGGGTGACTCCTCATTGTGCGTTTCACTTGCACTCTATATTAACAAAGCCCTTTGCCGTCCATTTATTAGTGATTCTCTCTCAAACTCTCTGCATCAT
Source organism: Carollia perspicillata (assembly GCA_004027735.1). Taxonomy (NCBI): domain Eukaryota; kingdom Metazoa; phylum Chordata; class Mammalia; order Chiroptera; family Phyllostomidae; genus Carollia; species Carollia perspicillata. The sequence goes on along the minus strand of PVKM010009248.1, from coordinate 17,671 downwards.
CTTTCCAAGCAATAAATCATGGCGAATTTTCTTTGTAACCCGTAAGAGGCTGATAAGTTGTAAACAAATGGAAAAGGTAACATAGCAGAAAAGTGTTTGAATTTTCCTGCATCCATCCTCCAGGCATCACTTAGGGAGAAACCAAGTACTTACAGGCTTGATTGTGTGTCTGGAATAGAAGTCTAAAGAGCAGGAAAGAGAGAACTTCATATTGCTTGATTTAAGCTATTAGATAATAAATGTGGATAAGTTTGCCAGGGTGGGTTGCCAGTCTAATGACACCAGCTGAACTGAAGTCCAATGTCAACAAAATTAAGTTAATGCCTTTCACCCTCTGACTGTACTTATATCACAGAGATTAAGTAAGTTTATGAGTTCCCTCAGTTTCAGTTGGACATAAAACAATAAATATATAGTCTAATTTTTCTCCTGTATAAGTTGGTTTTTGAAACAAGTTCCTCCTCACCCAGCAAGAGCAAGGGGCAACTCTCCAGTGCCCTCTCCATCTACATGCATTTGTCTCTAGGGATCATTTTAGGTTCTACCTCTCTGTCTGGCCTCTCTCTCTCTTCTCAGTTCTCTGCCTTAACATTTGAGACTTGTCCTTGGTTCTAGAGGCTTCCTTTTTCAGAGACACAGCCTTAAGTTCCCTGTAGGTTCATATTCATAGTCTCAGGGCAGCCTCTTCTACGCCCACACGCAAACCAGGCTCTCTGCCACACCCAGCCCCAGAAAAACAGCCCCAGCAGGCAGCAAGGCCAGCCCGGACTCTTGCTGAGGCTCCCTGTCAGCAAGAGCTGAAGGCCCCAAGTTCATGCAGGTCACTACCACACTTCTGAGGTTCACCTGAGATAAGCAGCAGAATACACAGACCAGCGATTTCATGGCCAACCTGTCAATTTCTGGGATGGTGACGCTCTTGAAATCAATGTTTTGATTTTGTTTGACTCTAAGAATGAATGTTCGTTTGACTCCCAGGATAAAAAGATTTTCATCAAGGCAGAATAAAGAAGCAGTAACGGCTGGCCTGTAGAAAAAGCTATACATTTACCATTAAAAAAAAAAAAGAATCAGCTGTGATACAGGTATGAAAACAAAATTCAATAGCGAATAAAACTGGGATGAGTGTGGATGAGAAAAAAAAAGAACGGGTCAGAAAGAGACAGTCCTCTGCTGGGCAGCATCAGGGAACCTGCTGACCCCTCAGCATTTCACTAGTGCCATGCCAGCATTCCTCGGGGGAGAGCAATTATTTTAAGAAAATCTATTTGAGTCTAACATTGTCATTATCCTTTCAATACCACTGTTCCAACAATCCAGCTAAAGTATGTAGTCATTAAAAATAAGAAATGCTCTTTTTTGCCAATACAATTAAGGCATTTTGGAGAGGCAGATGCTATTAGTTCAGCTTGTAGAGGCTTTTTCTTGCCATTTCTACAGAATAACATTTTTGCAAGTGTACAGTGCAGAAACCAAGTCCAATACAGAGGTGCACAGACAAGCAACTGTAGTGGTTTACCAGGAACACACACACACTCACACACACACACACACACACATACACACACACACACACACAAGGCAAAATGGAGCTTCCTCTAAGATTAAAATAAAAATCTGTTTTACATCAATAGAGAATAAGTGGAAAGTAACTATGCTTTCCAAAAGATGAGAGATAACTTTGGGGAGCTAACAAGAAGTTTCTCTGTATAATAAATCAGTTGCCCCAAAAGTGGTTTATCTCATTCTTTTCTTTCTCTGTGCGGGTCAGCTACATTAGGTGATTCAAAGGGCTTGAAATTTAGCTAATTAAAGGAGTTTGAAGAGGGGGCTGGAGAAGCAGGAGTAGAAAATTAAACAGGTTAGAAGATTTGGCTCCAGTCCATTTATTAGTGGAAATCCAAAGTTAATTCATAGAATACTATTCCTGAAAATATGTGGGTCTCTGAAGGCAGAGGTTCCTTTGAAAGCTCTGCTATCTATCTGCTATTGACAGGCCAGGAAAATCAGAGAGAGTCCCTCTCTAGCAACATAAAAATGCTCCCATTTAACATATAGGGCAGATGTGACCAAAATAGAGAGGTGATGGGAATTGCAGGAATACATTGCCCAAATATTTTGTACAAACAGAGCAATTCCAATTTAGGGACAAGGGTGGAAATGGGCTTTGTTTTATTCAGATAAAGATGGCCACATTGCTACGAGGCACATGAAAAACATCCATGTCGTCAGGGGCTATACCTTTGAGATGGCACCCAGACTGGAATTTCTAGACAATTGTGCTTTCTCCTTATTGCAAAACACAATGCAGAGGGTGGTGGTTCCTCACCAATTACTCTGTGCATGACCTTGAGTGACTCACTCTTTTTTGGCTGCACATTCTCCAATCACAAGATGATGGGCCAGAGTAAATGGTTTCTGACATGTCGAAGCTTTCATGTTCTGTAAGACTATGAGCACAGTATACGGTCCACTTGTTTATGGAAGTTTTAAGTCTAACAGTGAAATACTACATGCACACAATAAAAGCTGTCAATACAAGGCCAAGAATTTTAGGTAACTAAATAGTACAGGCATTCATTTATGTATGGTCCATGTGCTCTGCTTGTAAGGCAAATCCTCCTAAGACCCTCATCCTCCTCTAAATGTGTATGCCTTACCTCTCCTTCCTCTCATGGCCAGATTTCTAGAACAATTAGTCTTCATGCACTGTCTCCATGACCTCATCTTCCATCACATCCTCAGCCCACTGAAATTTGGCTTCCACTTCCCCAGCTCCATGAAAACTATTTTCTACCAAGGTCACCATCAACCGTCATGTTGACAAATCCCATAAACTCTCTAGGCCCATTATTTTGACTTCTCAGCATTTTGTACCATTGACAAGTTGCTCTCCTTGCAACTGCCTCTTTCCTTTAGTCCCAAGATCTTATTCTCTCTGGTTTTTCTCTTTCCTCACCGACCACTTCTTTTCAGTTTCTTTTGTGGGCACCTCCCTGCTGCCAGCCCTTTAAATCCCTGTGCTACGTCAAGTTCTGTTCTTGGCTCTGGCTGCATACTCTATCTCGCTAGGCAAAAGCTTTTAACACCACAAATGCTGCTGGCTCTCCAATCTGTCTCTCTGAGACCTTTCTCTATCCTATAATTTACTGGCTAATTTATCTAATGTGTCAGAAGTATCCCAACATTACATCCAAAATCCAACTTACAACCTTCCCCCAAAATTTGTTTTACCCTCCTAAAGTCAACTCTGAACTGTTGCTCAAGGCAGAAATTTGGGAGTTATCATGAATTCCTCCTATGCCCTCACCGCACACCCCATGTAATAAATTGTTAACTGCCATCAATTCTACAGTCCACCTGCCTCTCATCTCCACCCCCTCTATCGCTGCCTTGGTCCAGGACCATATCATCTCTCTCTGGAACTTTGGCTGGCTGCCCTCAATGCCCCCAGATTCTGAGATTTTGTCTTATTCACCATCCTCCCTACTGACATTAGTGGGTTCTTTCTCACAGCCAAATTTGATCACGTTCAACATTTTTGTTATATTGAACTCTAGTTGATGCCATGTGTGCTGATGTGTTTAGGTGTAAGTCTGCAATGTACTTTGAAATCCATTTAAAAAATAAGATGAATTGATGGATGAATCAAGAGACAAATAAACACATCAATGTGTGATAAACTGGAGTACTGATTGTTCATTTTTGGTATGATATATACATTTGCTTAACAATTATCTGCATTGTTGATAACTGTTAAGCAAGTGCATATATCGTCTTATAATGGCATTTAAGCTTCTCTAGTACTGGATCATTGCAACGCACTTCTGCATCCTCATCGCTCCTAACCCAAGTATGGGGAAAAGGAGCTTCTCAGCAAATAGTTTAGCAGAAACAAATGCAGAATAGCATTTCTAGTTGGCCTTTTGTCTAAGCTTAAAATGATGATGAGGAATACTAGAGAATTATTCAGGATGTATAAACTGGGCATATACTTTCAATTACATACTATACATGTTTTTAAAAACCATTGATTGACATGTGTTTTGTGAGGCATTTAGAATTCATCTACATATCAGAAAGTAGACCTTCTCTCTCTGTTTTTCTTCATATACGAGATTAAAACACAAGTAACCTTGAGACACTTTTCATTTGGAAAGAGAGCAAAATGACAGATTATTTTGTCAATAGCAAGCTGTTAACATTGAGTTCAGTAGATATTTAAAAGGAATTTACTGGAGCCTTACTATGAAACATTACCTGAGTTTTATACCTCGGATTCAACTCTGAGACCATTTCATAATAAGCCCTTTTTGCAACCTCAATAAATAAAACATCTTTGGATGGTGTCCAACCTACCCTTTCTATATAATCCTGCCCTGTAGGGAATAGTAATATGGTAAAGGCCTAGTAAAATTAAGAATTTCTTTTACAAATAACATAATTCTAGAGGTATTTACAATATCTAAAATAAGAAGGGATTCATTCCACATTGTACACTTTGGTTGTAATCTGGAACTCCTTTGTCCCAAGAAATCGGAACCAACTATATTCTAGTTCCAAGCATAATTTGGCATTATTTTATTATATGTGGTCCAATTTCTTACGGCAAAATAAGTCCAGTTTGTTTCCCATGAATCCAATTCAGAGCAATCTTTCCAGCGGAGTTTGGCACCAGAAACAATGTTGAGGAACACATGTGCTTAGAGGTATTGCCAAAGGGGGCTGTGTTGTTAGTACTGAACTCATCACGGTGAATCCTCCGTGGACTTGCAACTCATGTTTCATCACGACCTGACTTTCAGGTACCTTCCTTAACTTTGTGAAAACTCTTTCATCAAGTATCTAAAAATCATAAACCAAAAAGCAAAATCAAAGACAAGATAACTTTTTCCTCCCATTTTTGATGTCAGCATAAAATATGTGCTATAGGAATGTTTGGGGAAAATGCTGTGTAGCGAGTCTTCTTACGAGGATGTAAACAAAGATGTACTTTCACCAAATGTCAAACTTATGTTGTCAAATTTGATATGCAATGCCACAAAAATGAATTTATTGTGTAGATTTCCATGGTAGTGGTTCTCTGTGGGAAAGAGTATATTTGCTTAGGAAAACAGTTTGCAATCAAAGTATTATTGCTTTGGGGGCAAGGAGGATGTCATTCAGATTAATACAGCAGCAAAACATGCTGATAAATTTTTTAGTTAATGCATTGCTAATAGAAAGTAATGTGTGTTAGAGTATCAACCATGGTTTGCATTCTATTAGAAACTTCAGCATTAGATTTATGGAACTGAAAAAAAAAGTATGAGTTTTGCAGAACCAAAACAAAACCAAGGATTCATGGATCTTCTGGAAAATTAGCTCTACTAACAGTGTCTGAGGTTTGTTTATCAGAGATGAACTAGCAACAAGGAAAACTACTTGCCTGCTCTGGTCAGAACTGCCAGCCAGCATTTCCATTTACTACCTAGATGGTAACAGGTAAGCTGTTTGATCTTTTGAAGGCTCAGTTTTTTCATCTGTAGAAAGGGTATAAAAATCTTACCTTTTAAATGTTATGATTGAAAGTTTCATACCATACTGTTTAGCGGGTTCTCAATAATGAGGAGCTGTTACTGCTATGAGATTAGTAGTAAATTTGCTTTTCCTCTCAGAGTAATAGTGACGGTTTCCTCCAAATGATCTGAGAGTGAGTATGAAGTTTGGAGGCAGAGTTTTGTGATGAAGACCAGTGACATTTTGATGTTCCATGTCACTGAGGAGCGGCTCCTCCTAGGAACTGCTCCTGGAGGTGGTTCCTAGGGTTGCCCTTTTGGGTTGCCCAGTTCTGTCCTGCTTTCCCCACCAGCAACCCTTGTGAAGCCACATGCACAAAACCAGGAGAAAAAGTTGCAGCTACAACTACTAAAGGGTGATGAGTTTTTATAGAAACCCCATTTGGGGAGGCCACAGGGCTACTCTTTAAAATAGTAAAATGTGGTGATCAATAGCAGCTGCTTCAAATCCCTTGAGTGACCTCCCCTTTTTTCTCCGTCCCCCTCCCCGTGATGGTTATTTTTGTGTTTCAACTTGGATAGGCTATCGTGAGTATCCTGTTACTCAGTCAGCCACTCATCTAGGTGTTGCCGTTATGAGCTGTTTTATAGATGTGCCTAATATCTACTATCAGTTGACTTTAGGAAAAGGTGATTTCCTTTGATAAACTGGTGGGCTTCGTGCAGTAACTTGAAAGCCTAAAGAGTGAAAACAGGTTTTCTGGAGAAGGAATTTTGCCTCAAGACTGTAACATCAAATCCTGCCAGAGTTTTCAGGCTATTGGCCTGTCCTACAGATTTCAGACTAGTCAGCCCTTATACATGGCAGGAGCCAATTCCTTACAATCTCAGTCTCTCTCTGTCTCTGTCCCTCCTATTATTTCTGTTCTTCTGGAGAACCCTGAACAGTGCCCCTCTTTGCTACCCTTCCAGAGGTCTTCCCGAGATCCAGAGGTGGAAATGTTACAGCTTGCTCAGCAGGAATCCAGGCAGGGGCCTTTTTCTGTTCTGACTGGTCAGTTTCCAGGCTGCCCTGGTTGTTACCTGTTTTGAAACCACTCTTGGCTAGACTCCGAGAGCATATGGCCCAGGAGGAAACACAGAGGGCAGAGCTTTGGGAAGATGGGCTTCCCTTTTCCTAAAACTTTTCTGGGTGTCTATCATCCTCGCCCTGGTGTTTTTTTCCTTGCTATGTCAAAGAGGTTTCAATTTCTTGCAAAAGAAATTGTGCTGCTGATAAACATTAGTTATGGAAAGGTTTTCTTTCAAACCCAAGGGAAGGAGCAAGATAATTTCCCCTGGTTCAGGAAAGTCAGAGTAGAATAAAGCTTCTTGAAATATGAGCTTGATAAAAATAATATTGTCAGTATGAAATAAAAATGAGAACTTGGAGACAGTTTCATTCAAAGTCACTTGATCATATATAATAAAGCTGGGTGTGGGGGCTGGGAAAGGAATTGTAACATGCTGAATTGAATCAAGCCGAGCCCTGTAACTGTAGCTCGAACACTGGGAGAACCACTTGGCGAGGACTATATTGCTGATCTCTGGGGCCTGGGCGGACAAAGGAGTCTGCTCGGTCCCCAGTTGAAAATATTTCTCTGAGTTTAGGTTGGCTTTGCTCTCTCCTACCCTACAAACAAAAAACATTACTAATTTGTGTTAGTAGACTTGGTCCCTAGAACATAGGACATTTATACAGACAATCTGTGATAGCCAGAATGCCCGACCTCACAAGTTTAGAGACTAAGGTACGGTCACTTTTCTTGTAATGTTCAAACCACAGTTACTCTGAGAACCCTATTCCATCTAGCTGGAGGAAGTTCAGTGTTTCTATAAGGGTTGCTCTTACAGTTTTTGGATATCCTGACGAAAGCCCACTTGTTCTACAAATTCACCGTATGGTGGGATCCTGTAATTTAAATCTGACACATGAATCAACTCTTGTTGGTTCTGCTGCTCTGCTCTGCTGATCTCCCGTTCCCTCAGTCACGGAATTTTCCAGGTGGCATGCTCACTTGGTTTTCTTTCATCCCAGCAGTGGGCTCTCTCAGGTCTTGGAGTCCCCAAACCTGGCGTTAGGTCCTTGCCTGGTTTCTAGCAGTTTGCCACAGATGTCTTACCTGCTGCCTCCAGGCATCTGCAGAGGGCTCTCTGCACCCCTTCACTGGGCTGTCTGCCCTGTGGAGCAGAAATGGTTCTCCTCCCCTCTGACAAGGACTCCCTCCTTGACCAAACATTAGTCAGGCTCCTTTGAACCCTGCTCTCCACTGGGCCTTGTCATTGGCCTGCTGAGCCCGGTATAGTGAGAGTATCCACCACCCCTGACACGCACACTATATATCTTATCAAGTTCCTCTTAGTAAGTTTCCGTCTGCTGACCCCCTACCTCTGCCCACTGGCTATGAATCTGCAGCTGTCTTTGCTGTGTTTGGAGCTGAGCTTAGTTTTATACTAAAGTCTTTCTCCTCTATTGCAGCCACTCAAATAAAATCTGTCTAGCTATTTTAAAACAAATGCTGGGTGCAATTTCTCTTTGATACCTTCCCCAAGTTCAAAGTTCACCCATTCTCTATAGCCTGACATGATCAAAGTGGGGACATTTATTTTCTTGAGAAGAAAGTTCCACATTTACCCACAAGGTAAGTTGACCTCCAGGTCCACCAACCCTCTCAATGATGGCATTCGATTCCACAAGCAACCCACAGTCGGGCCCCTCCCCAGAGCCCCGCGTGACCTGCTTACTACTCTCTGCAGGGCCTGGCACATACCACCTGCACACCTCTCCTCCTTCCTCATACTTCAGGGTCCAGCTCAACTCTTTTTCAGCCCTTGCCTGTCCTATTACAATGGCTTCTAGGCTGGCTGCCTTCAAATCTACCTCTGCAGAGTCATCTATCTGAGATGAAGGCCTCGTGACTCCCTCCCTGATGCTTCTTCATGACTTCCTATTTCTTACAGAGTTAAGACAAAGCTTCCAAGTGGTTTGTCTTACTTGGCCACTTGGGTCTTCTCCATTCAATTCCTATTGGCTTTCGGGTTTATATTCATAATAGCCGTCCTGAACCACTTGTTTTCCCTTATACTCAGTGTGCCTTGGTCGTGTGGCCTGAAATAGCTACTAGGAGCCTACTCTTTAATAAGAGGAAAGGAAGTTTATGAAAAAAAAAATAGAAGGCATCCTTTTTCTACCCTGCAGGCTCACAGTGTGTTTATTTTTGTGTGGGTGGGATACAATTGAATAAAAAGGAAGAAGGCGTTTTGGCTACTGGGCCTGTGCTTGAAGTTGCCTGAGCAGCCCTGTGAGGTCTTCCGAGGAGAAGCGAGTGTTGGCCAGCATGCAGCTTGAATTTATTTTATTACTTTGAATCCTGATGTCTTGTCTGAACGACCCATTTCTATATTCTTGGCTGTGGGTATTACCTAAAGACTCTGCAGTTTCTCTTGTTTAGAGAGGAAAAGGGTGACCTGCTCAAATCATGGCATGATTTCCCCCCATTATTTCAGATTTCTTCATAAGGTGGATTTGATGAGAAATTAACCAGTAAACAGTTAGGTATAATTTCAGACAGCTCAGCATGAGGGCTGTGGGAGTGAAAAAAGATATTGGTTTTCCTCCCATCTTCTAAGTTCTTCTGGCTGGGCTAATAATCCAAGGAACTGACAGATTAAACAGGAGAAAATCAAATTTTAACACATATGCTTGAGGAATTCACAGAAGCATGAGAATTCCAAAGATGATGAGGTAAAATTGGTATATATGTCATTTTGGACAAAGGAGAGAGCATGGGTAGGAGTCTGAGCTCTCAAGGAAGAAGGCAATTTACAGGTAGTTGACGAGGAGCAGGAGCACACATGCAGGTAAATGTTTGCTAGGCAACCCAGGAACAATGAGACACAGGTGGGGAGCTAATAAACGGGCCCCTGCTTGGGGCTTTCTTGTCCGCCCTAGTTAATTCAAATTAGGCTGTGGGGCCTAAAAAATGTGTTAATACTTTTCTTCCCACCTTCTAGGTCCTAGGCTGGGCTGCTAATAAAATCAACAGAGACAGACTAACAGGGAAAAAAAATCAAAGTTTTAATACATGTGCATAGGGAGTTCCAAAAACAGTGAGGCAGCATTGGGTACGTAAGCCATTTTGGACGAAGGAGGCAGGGCAGGAAACGCCTTGCTGAGCAACTCAGAAACAATGGGGCCCCGCGGGTATGCAGCTCCCGGGCCTGGAGGCTTCCTGACCAGCGCTGGGGCGAAGATTCCTAAGGTGATTAAGCCAAGGCTCCCTTCCTGAAACACGCTTCCCTGTCTGAATCTCTTGGGCAGGAAAGGGGGAGGATCCGAGGTTCTTTCTGACTCTTTTTTTTTCTTTTTCCTTAATAACCAGCTTAAAATCAATACCCCAAAAGGGACAGCTTTTGTCCCCGTCAGGACCCAGTCGTTGGGGAGCCCAATGAGACTGCAGCTGTTTGCATGCCTTGGTTTCTGACGGTCTTATGAGTGTTTATTTCCAGGTGTTGGGAAACTTGGGTCCAATAAGAACAGATGGGCACTCGGTCTTTTTATGTCAATTTCTTCTCTTGGTTCCTTCCCCGGCCCAGCGCTTGCAGCCGCACGCTCCCAGGTCAGCTGGACTAGTTCCGGACGTCTTGCCCAGCAGCACGATGCTCTTTCCTCCTGAGCCTGCAGCTTCAGGGCATGCGTATTTTGTGTTTGCCCGTGTCCACCCTCTTTTTCTGGTTCATCCTCATTTCTGCTCAGTTACCATCGTTAAAAACCTACTCTGTCTTTTCATTCCTTTATCTACAGACAATATTATGAAGCTTTCATTATTCCATGCGGAGGGGATAAAGATAAATGAGACAAAGTCCTCACTTCTGAATCAAACAGTAGTTTGAAAAAAAAATCGGGAAAATGAGATCATAAAAATTAGAACAAACTATACAAAGGAGAAGCAATTTACTCAGCCTGGGCTTCGGGGGAGCCTTCGCAGAGGGTAGATATAACCTTTAGCCTGGTTTCTGACTGAGGATCATGCTGATAGAGACATCACCCTCACCCCCATACCAAGTCAGATTCTAGGGACATCTGTGCCAAACAGTTATTGGCACTGTCTGGGTAAGGCAAAGAAACGTACTCCCCTCCCTGTTCATGCTGTGTCTAGGTCTGAGGGGAAGGAGCACCAACACGGTGGTGCTGAGGTTTTCTTCCTTTCATGGAACCTCAGAGCTGAGCAAAAAGTTTGGCTTCAAGTGTCAAGCATGTCCATCCTCAGGGCCTTGCCCCTCACCTGGGCACATTGATGATATCCTCTCCTACGGCTGGCACTTGGCATCCATGCACCTCTGTGCCTCTCTGGTGTGGAGACCCCATATCTGTCTATTTGGCCTGAAAGGACTGGTCACGAAAAGTTTCCACTCTATTCCTCTGGCTTATGATCTTCCTACCTAGGAAGACCTATAAAATGCAACCAACGCCTCATTAATTTTAAATGAATCTCCCCATGTAACCACTCATCTCTGACGGCCACAATTAACCTCGACTCCACACTCCTTTCCTTTTGTGTTTTGCTGGCTGATTCCTTACCCGTTTGCCCTCTCTTAACTTCCACCCAGGAGTGTTGCAGGCAGTTCAGTAAAACTCTAGGAGGGACGCTCAACTTTACAGCTTTTTTTCCTACAGCATTTGGGACCCCTCCCCCTTTCATTCTGTGCCTACTGCTTCCAGACGTCTGATAATGCTTTAAACATGTTGAATAATCAGACTTCCCCAGGAGGTCACCTTGACCTTGCAATTTCCTCCCCTACCTTCCTCTTTTGACTTTCAGACTTGTGTTTTCCGCTCCGTGACGTGTGTGGGTCGTGGGTAATGGAATGGGCTTCATCATCTATGCATTTCCCACAGCAGGAAGGAGGAAATTCAAGAGTTGGTCTTTTCTTCACAGCTAACAAAACCACCGTTTGCTAGTTGCTGGGGCCCCTGGGTTTCTTTGTCTTGCACTAGTCCTGGGTCCTGCTTCCTTTATGTTTATTGAGTGGGGAAAGCCTGAACATGTCACAAAGAGCTGAACATTCCCTGTGGTCTAGAGGAACTGAAGGCTGTGCTTTTTCAAATCTACTTTGTCATCTTGTACGCATTTGCACTTTGCCCTCTGAAGATTTCAAGGCCTTCTGCAGCGTGTCCGTTCAGCCTGTGCCCGTGAGCCCCAGAAGGAAGGTCTCATTATTCCAATGTAATTTTTTTCACCTCCCACACTCTCCCCAGCTTTGTCTACAGTGCAGACTTTGGGGAAAGGGGAATCGCTGCTGACAACTTACAGGTGTGTGATTTATATCTTGGATGATGGGAAGACCCAGTTGTGGGGAGGCTTATTTCCTCAGGTGGGGAGAGACATAGCAATTATGGTAAATGCAATAAGGTGTCTAGAGAAAAGCAATCATATGAGTGCAGAGAGCCCAGGCTCTTGTTGTGGAACCTGAGCAGCATCCCCGTTCCCTGAGAGACTTAGGGATGCTGCAATGATGAAGAAACCTTGATCCTAAAGTCCCTGAGTGCTAGAAAGAACTAGCAGAAAACACACTCCCCCCCTGGTGCCTGGGGGCAGAAAATGGGCTTCACATCCGTTCCTAAATTATTAAAAAATAGTCTAAGATGTGTCACATGTCCGGAAAGCTTTCCAAACTAGCTAAGAAATTCCTGGTGTTGGTTGCTTGCTTTTCTTCAGTCCTGCTGGTCTTCCTTCCACCCTGCTCTCTTTCTTGCTTTTCTTTTCCCTTCCTTTTTCCCTCCCTACCTTCATCCTGACACTGGCTCTGTTTTTCCCCACACAACTGAGCGTCCTGTGCTTTTGCTGTTAACCCCAACCATGATGTGGGCTCACGGCTGGTGTGCCGATGGGTGTCACTTATTGCCCCCATCCTTTCTCTATATTATATAGTCTTCTTGACAGGGGACAAACGATTTCTTTCCCTTAAGTGTTTTATTTATTTATTTTCCCTAACTTTTAGCCTCGGCACAGCCAACATAGCCAACCGATCTGTAGCCCTCTGTCACCCCACAGAGCCACGCCGGGTAGGGTGACTAGCCCAGGTTCTGCAGCACAGGAAGGACACTCTACTCACTGAGCACCAACCAAGCGGTGGCCTTAGGCCTGGCACTTTGGGCAAATCATTTAATGTCCTATTCACGGCACATCCTTGATACGGTTATTCCAACCGCATTTAGCATATAAGGCTCTGACTTTGTCACTTGCTGGGAGATAGATTTGAACCCTAGGTTTCATTTTATTCTGAATTCCATACTATGGGTACACCCATAGCACTCTGTGAGTATATGCATTCATGTCCACCGAAGAGAACTCTGAAAAGAAGATTGTAATCCAGTCATTTGTCTCTTATTTACAGCCATTTCCCACTAGTCCTAGAATGGACTAACTCCCAATATCCCCGAGGAAATTTCGAAAGACAAATCCTATTGGGAGACCGCGTCTGTCTTAGATGGGAAATGGGCTCTGTGCTTCTGCATTGGTGCCTCCTGTTTTGATCAGAAAAACTAGGGCAAGCATGTAAGAAGCTCTCCGAGTTCTGGTAGAAGGCTCAGTGGGTTTCTGATCCCTGCCTTCTGGAAGTGCTGCCTGGGGTGGGGACTGCAGGACAGAAGGGTCCCTCTGCCAGGGAGTTTTTTGTTTGTTTGTTTGTTTGTTTCTAGGCACTTCCTCTGAAGCTCTGCTCCCTAGGCTAATTCTTCTTCCAGACCCCTTTACTTTCTGCCACCCTTTTCATTTCCCAAACCCTCTTTAACTAGCCTTTCTCCCTGTGACATCAGCGAAGTGTGCTCTTACATGCCTGCTTATCTCATAGCGTTGTTCTACCTTAATGCTTGGCAGCTCTCTCAGATACAAGAATTTAATACTATTTTATGGCTTCTATCTCTGGCAAGGTTAGGTCGCAGCATTCTGTGACTGAGAATCGTATTAGCATGTTCCTCATTTGTGCACGCGCTATCTTCCTGTAAGCCACACAACATATGGAGTGGGAGATTTCAAGGGATATGGAACCACTTAAAGAAGAGAAAGAACACAAAGTGCTCGGTTTTTGTCCTTACCACGGTGCAAGTTTGTTTTCCTAACAGGGAATTTTTCAAGAGGCCTCTCTTCGTGCTGTGACTTTCTGGAATAAATATGGGGAAAAGGGCACACTTCCCATGCCTTAGCCTTTTTACTCTCTTCTGCTCCTCTGAGCTTTGCTTCTGAATACACAAAACCTGTATTTACGGCCGCCAAGAGGACCTCTACTGGGAGGGAGAATTCACTGTAAATCACTCTTTCACAGCCAGTTAACAGGCAGTGTCTTTCTCACCAATAATTACGGTTTTGCTTTGAGTTGAGAAGGTTGTTTTGGGGGCAATAAATTGTCATGTCAGTTATCCTTCACTCTCTTTGCATGTGATTTCTCAGTCGGAAATTGGTGTTCTTAACAGTTGAACCTCTGGGGTCTCCAAGGCTTTGCAGCTGAAAATCTTGGAGTCCTCTGCTTTGGAAAAGGGGGGTGGGAGTGGGGAGAGAGAGAATGGGAGAGGAAGAGAGATTCAGAGAAGGCCCTTTTGTTTTCAACTTTGGTGATAGGAAATTTGAAAGTCGGGGAAGGGGACTTGCTCCTTTTATGAAGTATATTTTATGTTAGACAATTTTAACAAGGTCTTAAAATACTAAGAATGTTTCCTTTTTTAATTTCAACACAGAGTGCATCAAGGTCATGACCATCTGATTATTTACAGTGATGTGTTCTTTCGTGTTCACACATCTCTTCTAAGAAGCACCCACACAAACGTGTTTGGATCATAGTGTGTCACTGTGAAAGTTCACGAGCAGCAACATTTCAAATACAGGAAGAGAATCAGAACTCTTCAATTTGTGGAAACTGTTAGTGGAAAACTTTCACAAATCGCATTTAGTTTTACTGAGTGGCAGGTTACGATAACATCATTTGAACATGTACAAACTTACCATTTCATGAGTCCTCTCTATAACTGTTTTATGACATTGTTGTTCTGATCGCTTTAGGTAATCAGTGACGAGGACTTGTTTGGCAACCTCTGTGAGAGAGAAAGCACCCACCCAGGTTTCAGGTGACTGTGGGTGATTGGTAAAGCCTGTGGTCTCTGGGGCCAAGAGCTTGTCCACATCCTAGAGTGTGGCACTGGGTCTTTTTTTCTCATAAAGAGGAGGTGTTACTCAAGTCATAAAGACACAACGCTCTTTTGACAATCTGCTAAACTGACACGGGGGTTTGGCCTGTTTCTCTTTTATGTGTGGATGGGACAGGGTAGAGCTGGGACAGTTTGACTCATGGGCTTTCTGACTTATGAAGCTCAGGGGTTTTAAAAGTAAGGCAGTAAGTAGGGCACACCCTGATTTGAGTTCTGGCTCTGCATTTATGAGCTGTATCATCCTGGGCAATGTTACTCTACCCTCAGTGTCTCCATTTGTAAACTGGGCATAATAATGCTCACAGTAGTATTTCTGGAAGCTTGCTGCTCCTTCCCGCTTCCTCCGTTGCCACCTTGGTGCAAGGCACCCTCGTATTCCACTGGAGTGACTACATCTGTCTCCTAACCATCCCTTCTTCCCTGACCACACAAAGAGTAGACAGGGTGATTCTTTAAACACACGATCTCGAAACTCTCCTGTGCCTTTCTTCCTCCTTCAGAATAAAGCCTAAGTCCTCACCATGGCTTTGAAGGCCCCACTTGATTTGTCTCCTGGTTACTTCTCTGGCCTCACCTGTAAGTCCTCTCATCTCGATCCAGCCATTCAGCCCCCTTTCTTTGTGATCAGTACACAGTACGTGTTTTCCTGGCTCAGGGAATCACACTGGCCTGGAATGATCGTCCTACATATTTATCCCCGGGGTGAACACCACCATTTTATTCTCAAATGTCGCCTGATCAGTAAGGCTCTTACTCAGTTTAATTTTTTCCTTAGTTTGCATGTTTCGCCATCCCACACACTACACATTTACTGTCTCTCTCCAGCCGGGCAATGCAAGCTCCGTGAGGGCAGGGTCTTTGCTTATGATATTTATTTCTGTGTCCCCTGTACCTGGAACAGAGCTTGGTTGATTAACACTGATAAATAAATGAATAGAATCTGCCTCAAAGAGTTGTTTAAAAAAATTAAGTGATATACTACTTCTGAAATGCTTGGCATAGTGCCTTATATATGGTGAGAATGCAATAAATGTTAGCAGTTATTTACCGCAGAGTTTAGTAACAAATAATTCACTTAGGAATAGAAAATAGGACTTTAACCATAGCAAATTGGCAAAGCCAACCGGTGGGGAGTAACTCACCCAAACTTTTTTGTTGGGGTGTGGGTTATCTTCATAGTTCTTCCCGCTGCACCATTTCTTAGTCACCATTTAGTGACAATTCACAAGAGAGAACCAAGAAGAATAAAAATGAGCTTAAAGGATGGAGTAAAGCAATTACCTCCAACAGTATGAGTGCGTGGGAATAAGTGGGCGACTTTAGGCTGGGGCAGCTGAGAGTACAGGTAGGCGGTTTCTCTGTGGCTACAGACTTGTAGGTTTTCCTGGAAGGAGGCATCGAGGTGGTGGGTCATGTATGTGTCTCGTGTCCAAGAATCATAGAGGACAGTTCTCATCTTCTGTATCAGTTACTTATTGCTGTGTTACAAACCATCTCAAAACTCAGTGACTTAAAACAAGATGCAAAGGCATTTCTAGGCAGTTCTGCTCCTCCTGATGTTAGTTGGGGCCGCATGTAGTGGGTATGCCTGGGATTGAGTTGTCTGGGGCCAGGATATCTAAGAAGGTGGTTGTTTGGTCCCTAGAGCTGGCTGTTGAGTGGGCATTGCTTCTTTTCCACATGACCTCTCTAGGATACTCTCATCATTCAGCAGGTAGTCTAGCTTAAGCTTCTTTACTTGATGACTGGCTTTCAAGAGAGCAAAAAGGAGCAATAAGGCTTCATATGGCCTAGGCCTGTAATTCACAAGATGACTGCATTCTACTGGTCAAAGCAGGCTGTAAGGAGGGAGCAAAAACAGTTCTCTTACCATAGAAGTGGGGTGTGCAAGTGCATGTGGAATTAAGTGGGTGGTTGGCTGCCACCTTTGCAGATGATCTATGGCATTCTTTAACTCACACCAAATGAAGGCTTTTGTCTTGGGCTCCCCCTGAGTCTTTACTGCCTATCGGGGAGCTGGACTTCACAATCCTAATGTTTCAAGGCCAACGGTCTCAGTATCCAGCTCTGTACAGAAGATTATAATCTCTGTTGTGAGGAGTCCAGCTTTCCTCTCCACTTAAAAAATGAAATCATTATTGATTTAGAAGCCATCACTTTGGAGCTGTATCCGCTGTGGTTAAGTGTTTTTTTTTTTGATTTCACAAGCATTTATGGAGCCCCTCCTACATGTCAGGCACCAGCCAGGCTCTTTAACATGCTTATGCCATTTAATTCGCACAGCAACCCTGGTGGAAGTTTTATGATTCAAAAGGAAATTACTCACTCCATTTTTTTAAATACAGGACATCATTTACTCAGGGTCACAAGGGTAATAAAGGGCAGAGATGAAAGTCAACTTAGGCTTCTTGTACTACACATTGCATGCATGTTCCAAGACAATAGTCAGCCTCCCTTTTAGCTGCGTGAAGAAAGCCACAAGGGAACAAAGATGAAGAAAGACAATAATGCTTATTTTAGTTCATTTAGTTGAAATGAGTCATGGATCCATTTAACATACAAAGAAAGGGATTGGAATATACATGGACTTCAGAATCAAAGCTATTTACCTGGCAGGATTTTGTTTGGGAGTTTCTGGAAGTCATAAATTGAGTTATAAGTTTTAATTCTCAGGTATGTCAGTTAAAATTAGGTCTAGGAGTATGCAGCAGAAAACCCCAAATGACAGTGAGTTAAATAGAATAGACACTTGTTTCTCTCTCATGAAATGAAGCTGGAGGTGGGTACTGCAGGGCTAGTGTGTCTGCTCTACAAAAATCAAGCACCAGGGCCCTGTTGGTGTGGCTCCGTGGATTGAGGGCCTAGTGGCTTGAGTGCTGGCCTGCAAACCAAAGTGTTGCTGGTTCGATTCCCAGTGAGGGCACTAGCCTGC
>PVKM010009247.1:0-37297 GCA_004027735.1 Carollia perspicillata | reverse complement strand
AGTGTATGTGTGGATTTTTCTGTATTTTCATGAACACTTGTATTATCTTTTTTTTTATTCTAGCCATTCCAGTGAGTATAAAGATACCTAATAGTATCTCAGTGTGGTTTGATTTGCATTTCTCCGATGCCTAATGATGTCAAGCATCTTTTCATTTGCCTCTTGGCCATTTCTGTATCATCTCTGAAGCAATGCCTATTCAGGACCTTACTTTTAAATTGTTTGTCATTTTATTATTAGTTATGAGTTCTTTATATATTCTGGATACAAATCTCTTTGATTTGCATAAAAATTATTTGCAAATCATTTTCTCCCATTCTTTTCACTTTCTTGATGGTGTCATTTGCAGTAACTAAGTTTTAATTTTGGTAAAGTTCAACTTACCGAGTTTTTTCTGTTGTTATTGCTTTTGGTGTCATATCTAAGAAACCATCATCTAATGCAGGGTCACACAGATTTATATCTGTTTTCTTCTAAGAGTTTTATACTCTTACATTTAGGTCCTTGATCCATTTTGAGTTAATTTTTGTATGCAGTGTGAGGCAGGGATCCAACTTCATCCCCTTGCATAAAACTATCCTGTTGTCCCAGCATCATTTACTGAAAAGACCATATACTTTCCTCCATTTTGAAAATTAATTGACCATAAATGTGAACATTTGTCTTTGCATTACCAATTCTAGATTATCTATAAGTAAATATTTCATTGATCTATTTATCTGTGCCAGTACCACACTGTCTTAATTACTGCAGTTTTTAACAAGTTTCAAAATTAGGACATGTGAGTACTTCAACTTTGTTTTTGTTTTTCAGGATTGTTTTGGCAGTTCTGGGTCCCTTGAATTTCTATATGAATTTTTAGGATCAGCTCATCAGTTTTTACAAAGAAAACAATTTGAATTTTGATGGACATTGCATTCATCACTTTGCTTTTTGATAACACTGAAAAATTAATATACTAGTTCATAATTATGTCATAAAATTTCACTGGAATAGCAATAGGGTCCCAAGTTTTCATATTAAACAATTAGAAAACTTAAAAGGATATGTTTATTGTGGAAATCACATAGGAAGACAGGGTTTCAATTTGTTTAAAGACTTTATTTCAACAACTGTTATAGCTTAGTCATAAAAATCATCAAAATCATCAGTGGATGTGTTATGGTTTCTAGGACGTAGAGCAGCTTCAATTTCTGAGTTACTGTCATCAGACTCACTCCAGAAGGCTGGAAGAGAAAACCAGACAGCTATTTAATATCTTTCTACTCCGATTATCCCATTTTAATCAGCTGGACAGGTTAATTGGGGCACTAGTCTGCAAAAGGCATATTAAGGACACCATGCAATGTACCTGAGAAGATATACCTGGAATGCATGTTGTTACTGCACAAATTTACATATTTCACAATGTGTTCTATGTATTATTATGGAAAACACTTTTCAGAATACTTTCTTTTCCCCTCTGTTATGTCCAACTCTTTACTATAGGATTGGGATTAAAATCAGGATTAATACAATCAGAGTTATCTGGGTGTTTTATCAGGTCTGATACCACCTCATTCAGCTGCTCTCTACCTTGATCGCCCTCTGTTCTTCACTGAGCAGAGAGGAAAAGGGAAGACTTGGTGGAGGGATAGTAGTGAGGTTTACACTGACACAAAAGTTTGGGTGCATGTGGTTTATTTGGGAGGTAATCCTGGGAATGATGGAGGTTGGGGGACTGGGAAAGTGACACAGGGAAGAGAGGAAGCCACAGAGGGTGCCACAGGTCTTGCAGTGGTGATACTTGGGGCTCAGCCCTACAAGAGGCCCTCTGAGAGATTACAGAACTCTCTTCAAATTATCCCAAAGAAGAATAAGGAAGTGAGGTTATTTCCATCCATCATTGGATGAGGGATGTTCTTAACCAGGGTATCAACTCCCTGGCACTTTGGGCTGCCCTGGAAAGGAACTTTCTCACAGGAGCTTTATTCCTGTGGCCTGATAAAACCCTAAGGTGGACACACACAGCTGTCTGATGTAGAAGGCTAAGAGCATGTCAGTGAACTATGTTGAGGTGACCTCTAAAGCAATCAGATGGGATGTTGTGAGGCCTATTGTCTGCTACAGTGACAATCTCCATGACTACCAATATCTACATGGCACAACTCAACAGCTCTCTGATGACTTCCTACATAGGACCCCATTTAATCCTTCCACCAACCTAGTAAGGTAAGTATTAATGTCTCTGTTTTACTGATCAAATCGAGGCTGCAAGAGGTTAAGTAACTGGCCATAATCAATGTTAGTTGGTGGTCAAGCCAGGAGTCCCACCCAGATTGTCTGACTCAACTCCATGTTCTGAATTACAACTCACTGGAAATGGGTTTAAGGAGACAGAGCTAGAGAAAGTTCAAGCTCAGCAAGGATTATGCCACAGTGTTAGCATGAAAGGAGGATTAGATTCTCCTTGTAAGCTGGGTGTTGAA
Organism: Carollia perspicillata; assembly: GCA_004027735.1. Classification (NCBI taxonomy): domain Eukaryota; kingdom Metazoa; phylum Chordata; class Mammalia; order Chiroptera; family Phyllostomidae; genus Carollia; species Carollia perspicillata. The sequence goes on along the minus strand of PVKM010009247.1, from coordinate 34,829 downwards.
GGATGAATAGGAGCTCGCTAGGCTGAGGAAAAGAAAGAGGAACATTACAGAGAAGGAATAGCATGAGTAAAGGCACAGAGGTACAAGTGGTATATCTTGAAAAAGCTGGTTGTGACTAGACTCAAAGAGGGCAAGATTTGGGGAAGATCTGGGCTGGAAACTAGGGATGCGGCCAGGCCACAAAGGGAGAACTTCTTAGACTTTAATCCCGTAGGTAGTGGGAAGGCACTGGCAACTCTTAACCAGGAAGGTAAGAAGGTTAAATGAGGTTGTTGATGCTGGTAGGCAGGTGGAGGACAGTGAAGATTTGGGGAGGGGTTGGATTTGAAGAAACCAGTTGAGTCTTCTGAAAGAACCCTGTTGCATCTACAGCAGAGGGTAATTGTGGGTATCAGCAGTGAGGATGGAGACAGAGGCAAGAAACGTTTCAAAGGTAGAATATAATGGTGTTAGTAATCAATTATATGTGGAGCTCAGGATTCCCTGTATATTCATACTTGCAAATTAAAATGCTATGTGACTGTGACCTATGCCAACCATGCGTTCTCAGGTCACAGCCTTGTTACTAAAGTTCTCCAATCCCCTCAGAGACAACATCTCCCCAGAAAGAGCTGCAGGGCTGCCTTTGTGATCACAGGCATGCTTCACATCCCTTACACACAAAAATAAATGCATGTCACAAAAAATTCCTTTGGTCAAAACACAAAATGAAAATCTGATCTCACTTATTTCTCTTACCTTTAGATTCTAAGTTGGTAGTTAGTTTCTTTTTGTTTTCATGCCTGTAATATAAAGAAATAATCTAAGTTCTAAAAAAAAGATAACCAGACTAACATTTTTACAATTAGCATCTTAGGAAGAAGCATGTTATTCACTAAAAGGCCAGAAAATTTACATTTTCTCCCCAATGTTTAGAAGCAAAAAGAAGATGGTGGTAGAGTAGAAGAATTTGTCTCACATTGCTTCCCTGAGCCAAACTGAAAATAAAAACAAAGAGGAGAGCATCCACCTGAAATAAACAACTGAAGACTACCTGATGAAGAGACACTTAACTAAAGATAGGTAGAAAATACCTGAGACAGCTAGAAAGGGCAGGGACATGAAAGGGGCCAGCACTGCTTTCAGGGCAGCAGGCCAAGTATCCAGCAGGCTATGGGAGCTTCTCCCTGAGAGGAGCTAGGGCACACCGCCATACAACAACAGCCATTTTTCTTGAGAAGAGCAAGCCCTTCCCAGGAGAAAAACAATTACCCTACACTGTGGGCAACAGCTCACCCCACCCTTTGGAGCCCTCCTAGCCCAATCCTCTGGAATCCTGCTCACCCAACCCTGCATCCTTTTTTAAAAATTATTTTTATTTTTTTCTTTCTTGCTATCCTCCAACCTGCCTCTTATCCCCTCCTGAGGAGATAGCAACATAGGCTCACTCAGGAATACTAGAGACTGGCTTTAGGGCATGGCCATACCAGGCACTTTCCCAGGAACCAGATGGATGCTTCCCCATCATGAGAGAGCCTAGGAATGCCCTCCTGTTTTCTGGCAGACCCAAACTCTGGGCCCACCAGCCCCACCAGCTCTCTTACTGGGGCTTTGACTTACTGAGTTCAGGGAAATAATCCTGGACAGAGTCTTACAGGTGACATGTGGCATAGAGATGAAGGAACACGCCGACCACCTTCATTGAATCTGAATGGCACCTCCCATGGGAGATCCAGAGGTCCCATACTCCCAATTCTACCAGAAGCCCTCTCAGAAACAGATGGGTCAGAGGCTAGATTAAGGCTAATGGCAGGACTGCAGGCAGAGGCAGGTGGAAGAGGTTCTGTGGTGCCTTCAGTCATTAATTGAGCCACCCCTGTGCTGATAAAAAGCCAGCCCCGCTGAGGAGTGAGGCCCATCCTGGAGGCAGCCAAGCCTGAAGGAGACAGCCATAAACAATGGATCACTTGTAGCTCTGAACAGGCTGCCTAGAGCTAGATGTGGACAGCATCTGACATTGGCTTACACCAGCAACAGACAACGTCAGAGTTGTATCCAGAGGGAGAACCCAGCAGGCAACCCCTAAACTTTGCTGAGATGAATTCTACTTCATTCTTGTTCCTTATTTTAATTTATTCTTTCACACAGCTTCTCACCACTTTATCTTTTTCAAATTTTTTCATTTTTCATATTTTTCTTTCAAATGTCATATTTTATTCTCCCTTTTCCTTACTCCATTTTGCCTTCTTCCTTCATTCTCTTTTTTTAATTTTATTTTTTTCCTTTTCTTTGACCTTTTGTGGTGATTCTGTGCTCCTATTCCTTACTCTTACTATTTCTCTTCTCTGTATCCTCTCATAATCATATTTCTTTCCTATTATCATCTTATATTCTTTTATTCTTATAATATTCTTATTCACTTCTCATCATTATTATTTGTACTTTTGTAGTTGATTGTGCATTTGTTGTTGGGGATCATTTTTGATTGTGTGGGTTTTGTTTTCTGTGTTGTTTTGCCATGCTCTGTCAGTACCTGTACAACAGCATAAAAGACATGGTGGGGTATGAGCCTCTCAGTCAGTCAGCAGGAGAGGAGAACCCCACCAACAAAAGGGCCAACAACAATCCCAAATACAACAGAGAGACACATAAACCACATAAGGGGCATTCCTAGAGCACACAGATCAGTAGATCAAGACTACACCACTGAGTCCCACAGGATGCCTACCACATAAGGCCACCCCATGAAGACAAGTCAAAGAAATCTATCTAATACATAGAAACAAAAAAGAGCAAAATGGGGAGACAAAGAAACACCCACCAAAAAAAGTATAACTCACCCTGGAAAGAGCTAAATGATATTGAGTCAGACAGTTTCTTAACATAGAGTTCAAAGTAATGGTTATAAGAATACTCAAAGAACTTAGTGTGAGCTACATCAACATGATAAATGACATAGAAACCACAAATAAGAACAAGTTGGAAATGAAGAACATACTAGAAGGAATTCAAAGCAGACTAGATGAAGGAGAGGATCAAATCAGTGATTTGAAAGACAAGGTAGGAAAAAAACCCAAGCAAAGCATCAAAAAGAAAACAACTTCAAAATAACAAGAATAGTTTTAGGGAACTTTGAAACAAAATGAAATATAACACTATCACATCATAGGGGTACCAGAGGAGAAGAAAGTGAGCAAAGGTTAGAAAACCTGTTTGAAGAAATAATGACAGAAAAATTCCCTAACCTGGTGCAGGAAAAAGTCACACAATTTTAGGAAGCACAGAGTGTTCCAATCAGGAGGAACCCAAAGAGACCCACACCAAAGAACATAATTAAAACAGCAAAGTTAAGGACAAAGAATTTTTAAAAAATATTTACTTATGTTTAGAGAGAGGAGAAGGGAGGGGAAAGAGAGGGAGAGAAACACCAATGTGAGAGAAACATCGACTGGTTGCTTCTCACACGCCCCCAACTGGGGACCTGGCCCACAACCCAGGCATGTATCCTGACTGGGAATCAAACTGCTGACCTTTTGGTTTTCAGGCTGGCATTCAGTCCACTAAGCCACATCAGCCAGAGCTAAAGAGAGAATTTTAAAGACAGTAGGAGAGAAACAGTCAGTTATCTACAATGGAGCTCCAATAAGACTATCAGCTGATTTTTCAACAGAGACACTTCAGGCCAGGAGTGACTGGCATGAAGAATTCAAAGTAATGAAAAGCAAGTGTCTACAAGCACAATTGCTTTATCCATCAAGGCTATCATTTAAAATTGAAGGCCAAATAAAAAGCATGTTATTAAATAATGAATGGATCATCAATGAGATCAAGGAAGAAATCAAAAAGTACTTGGAAACAAATGAAAAAATGAATACACACCAACCCAAAACCTCTGGGACACAGCGACAGCAGTCCTGAAAGGGAAGTTCATAGCATTACAGGCATACCTCAAGAAGACAGTGAATTCTAGTCAAGATAGAGGTGTAGGTAAACATGCCTTGCCTCCTCACACAATTACAGCAAAAATTACAACTAGACTACAAAATGCATATTCTGACACCCAGAACTGTCAGAAAATTGAGCTGTCTGCAAGCCTGACAGCCAAGGACTTAAAGAAGCCGCATTCATTGAGGCAGGTAGGAGGTGTGCAGACAGAGAAGCATGGAGGGGCGTGCCGAGATGGAAAGGCATAGAGTGATGGAGAGGCATGGAGAAGTGCAGAGGCATAGAGAAGTGTGGAGACAGGGAGTAGTGCTGAGAGATGTGGAGATGCAGGAAGGGCAGTCACATCCACGTGTAGTCGACAAAAATTAGGAGGGATACCTCAGAGCAAGGGATCCCAGCCTAAGACCAGGCCACCAAGCCCAGAGTTCCAGCACCAGTAAGATAAGCCCCCTTTATTTCTGGTTGTAAAAGCTGGGGGAGTAGTTGTGGCAGCAAGGGAATGGTGGGATTCTTGAGAGACTCCTCTTAAAGGGCCTGCAACAGACTAAGGACTCATGCAGACTCACCCCATCTATGACTCTGTACCAGGGCAATAGCTATAAGGGCACCAGTAGCATATGGGGAGAAATTTAAGTGACTGGCAACAGGGTGAGTGTAAGAAGGCAGCTTCCTCCCAGGCAAAACTCCAGAGGCCAGGCAGTAGCACTGTCCCCTCTCCAAGTCCTCCCGCACGGAATCAAGGAGCACTGACATGGGTTGCCCTGTCCTGGTGACTGACTCCCTAAGGCTCTGCCCTATATAACTTACAGTTGTGCTTTTCTACAATAGGCCACACTACTAACACAGGGAGTCAAAGCAGATCTACTTAGTACACAGAAACAAAAGGAGGGAGGCTGCCAAAATTGAGGAGACAAAGAAATATGGCCCAAATGAAAGAGTAGAACAAAACTCCAGAAAAAGAACTAAACAAAATGTAGATAAGCAACCTATCCGATGCTTAGTTCAAAACACTGGTTATCGGGATGCTCATGGAACTCATTGGGTAATTCAACAGCATATAAAACACCCAGGCAGATATGATGATTACATTAGGTGAAAGAAAAATCTATAGGGAACCAGTAATAGCGAGGACGAAGCTGAGAATCAAATCAACTATTTGGAACATAAGAGAAAAGCATTCAATCAGAACAGCAAGAAGAAAAAAGAATTAAAAGAGAAAAAAGGATGCGATAAGGATCCTCCAGGACATCTTTAAATGTACCAACATCTGAATCATAGGGGTGCCAAGAGGAAAAGAAGAAGAGCAAGAAATTGAAAACTTATTTGAAAAAATAATAAAAGAAAACTTCCCTAATTTGGTGAAGGAACCAGACATACAAGTCCAGGAAGCACAGAGAGTCCCAAACAAGATGAACCCAAAGAGGACCACACCAAGATACATCATCATTAAAATGCCAGAGGTCAAAGATAAAGACAGAATCTTGAAAACAGCTAGAGAAAAGCAGAAAGTTACCTATGAAGGCATTCCCATAAGACTGTCAGCTGATTTTTGAAAAGAAACTTTGCAGGCTGGAAGGGACTGACAAGAAGTATTTAAAGTGATGAAAAGCAAGGACCTATAACCTAGATTATTACTCTATCCAGCGAAGTTATCATTTAGAGTTGAAGGGCAGATAAAGTGCTTCCCAGACAAGGTAAAACTAAAGGAGTTCATCATCTCCAAGCCATTATTATATGAAATGCTAACAAGAATTAAATAAAAAAGATCAAAACTATGAATATTAAAATGGCAAAAATTCACAACTATCAATAATTGAGTCTAAATAAAAAACTGAGCAAATAAGCAGAACAGGAACATACAGAAATGGAGATCACATAGAGGGTTATCAATGGGGAGGGGGAGAGAAGAGAAGGGGAGAAAACGTACAGGGAATAAGGTGCATAAATGGTAGGTACAAAATAGACAGGGGGATGTTAATAACAGGATAGGAAATGGAGTAGCCAAAGAACTTACATGCATGACCCATGGACATGAACTATGAAGGGTGGATTTCTGGAGGGAATGGGGGTACTGGGTGGAGAGAGGCAAAGGGTGAAAACTGTAATAGCATAATCAATAAGAATATTTTTAAAAGAAGATAGAAAAATCTCAAATGAACAATCTAACCCTATACCTAAAAGAACTAGAAAAAAGAAACAATGTCAAACAAAGACCAAAGTAAGTAGAAGGAAAGAAATAACCAAATGAGAGTGGAAATAATCAAGGTGAGAATGGCAATAAATGAGAGTAAGGAAACAGAGACTAAGAAACAATTCAAAAGGTCAATGAATCTAGGAGTTGGTTCTTTGAAAAGATAAATAAAATTGATAAGCCTTTAATAAGACTCATGAAGAAAAAAAGAAAGAGGACCCACATTAATAAAATCAGAAATGAAAGAGAAAAGAACAATGGATACCACAGAAATACAGAGGATTGTAAAACAAAAATACTGTGAATGACTATATGACATGAAATTGAACACCCTGGATAAAATGGATTAATTTCTACAATTATAAAATCTCCCAAAATGAATCAAGAAGCAGCAGAAAACCTAAATAGACCAGTAACTAATGAAAGTGAAGCAGTAGTCAAAATCTCCCAGCAAACAAAATCCTGGACCAGATGGCTTCACAGGCAAATTTTACCAAACATTCAAAGAGCCAACACCTTTCCTATTCAAAAAAGTCAAGAAGAGGGAAGGTTGCCAAACTCTTTTTGGCAAGGTCAGTGTTTTCCTAATTCCAAAACCAGGTAAAAGCCCAACAAAGAAACAAAACCATAGCCCAATATCCCTGATGAACATCGATGCTAAAATCCTCAATAAAATGCTAGCAAACCTGATCCAGTAATACATTGAAAAGATCATACACTATGATCAAGTGGGATTTATCCCACGGATGTAAGGTTGGTATAATGTTTGCAAATCAATAAATGTGATACATCACATAAACAAAATGAATGATAAAAATAATATGATCAGGGGGTTCAAAGATGGCTACAGAGTACCTGGAAACTCTGTCCATTTGCTCCCAACCCTGGACCAGTCTTGCAGCTAAACCAAAGAACAATCGACTTGAAAATCCAACTGAGTGTGAGAGTGTGTGTTAGTGAATGTGTGTGGGGAATAGTGTTTGGGGGTGTGTGCAAGTGTTCGAGTGCTTGTCCACTTACAAGAGCAATTGGGTGTGCAGCCCAGGCTCCTCTTGAAGAGCCGCTACCACAGCTGCTGCAGCTGCCTCAGCCACCACTCAGCCTAGCACTTCTAGCTGCACAGACTTGGAGCAGGAAACACTTTGTGCAATTTGCAATACCCTCCTTGGGAAGAAGCTGCCAGAGCAGCTGTGCCTGGCACCTGGACTTGTTTCTGTGATCTTCACATCTATTGGGCCACACCATACACTCTACTGCCATCCAGGGCTAGGTCCCATGGACTGTGGTACTTGCCATGGAGGGGGCTATAGTTTCCTTGCCCTGAGCACTGCTGGAACCACAAATGGGACAGAGTCTGACTGAGGATGCTGCAGATAGGTTGGGAACCGGGAACAGAGAAAGTCGGCCAAAGTGGCGCTGGTGGCAGAGACCATGGTGGGTGCGCTGCAGGGGGCATACCGTGGCCAGAATCCAAGGCTAAGTCTCACTGGAGAGAGCAGTGTGAGCACCCTACCACCATCCACTCTCTTAGTTTCGCTATTGGACTTTTCCCTTCCCTCCCCCACCCCATTAGGCTGATAAGAGATTTAAAGGAAGACAATGCACACAGGATATATTCTATTGATTTGGGAAAGAGTGGGAGAGGCATTGGTGTGAGAAAGAAGAGTAGATAGATGGTGTCCTGTATGTGCCCCAACTAGGGATCCAAGTCACACCTAGAAGCCCTCTTAAGGCAGAGGCAGACATGGCAGCAATTGAGCCCCTTAGTCAGCCAAATGGAGGAAAGTTCCCATCAACAAATGAGCCCTTGAAAATTTAGGTCCCTAAATAAAACAGAAGAGTCCACATAATCCACATAAAAGACATTCCTAGAGCACCCAGATCAGGAAATCAAGGAGTCTGACTGTGGGGGCTCTCTGCTCTGGGAAGAGATGAAAACCACTGGAGAAAAATCCACCATCTCTCTTTTTTTTTTCATAAAGGAGCAAAACACAGGTTGTATGTTTGTAGCTACCTACCTTGGGCCCTAGTGAAGGGAGGGTGGCACAGACTGGAGTTGCTCAAGGAGAGTCTCAAGTGGGAGGCACAGGGAGAGTCTTGGGGGAGCAGCTGTAGGATTTGGGGGGCCTGGATATACCTGGGCTACACATCCTAGCCATCTTTCTTGACCCCTCCCAGGGGAAAATCATTATCTTACCTTGTGGGACACTGTTCCCCCTTCCCTCTGGAAATACCCTTGTCACAACCTCTGAAATCTCACTTGCTCCACTCAGCAAATTTTTTTTGTTCTTTTTTCAGTTTTACTCTGTCTTGGTAGTCTGTTTTTTTTTTTTCCCTTTTCTCCCATCCTGCATCTCAACCTTGCAAAGGAGACAGTAATATAAAAAGACTCAGGGGTCATCAGAGACTGGAAGTAGGGTGCAGCCAATCCTGGAAAACACTACCCTGGAAAACAGACTGGTGCATTTTCCTTATGAGGGAGCCACAGAATGACCCTGCTGGCATCAGGCAGACCAAAAAATCTGGGCTCTGGAAGCTAAGTACTGGCCCCTCACCTTGCCACCCCCACCGAGTATAGGGAGATAATTCAGGATAAACTCAGACTACTAGCTTGGGGGAAGGGGATCAAACCCACCATCTTCCCTGAAGTCTGAAAGGAACCTGCCACAGGAAATCCAGGAATCACAGTCCCCTGTTGCCAGCAGAAGCTCTCTCAGAAATAGGTCTTCAACTAGTATAAGACTGACAGAGGCCAGCAGGCAGGCAGAGGAGGTTCCTGTGGAGATCTGGCACACTTGCTGACACACCCCTGGATCCACTGCTAATAAAAGCCAGCTTTCAGAGCACCTTGGCCCACCCAAGGAGCAGCCACGCCTGGAGGAATCAGCCACAAATTGGGTCACCAGTGGTTTTGAAAAGGTGGCCAAGGGCCAGATGTGGACAGCACCTGTCATTGGCTTACACCAGACTCAGACATCAGAGCATATCCAACAGGAGAAACCAAAAGGCCAGATCCAAACTGTGCTGAGACAAATACACTTGGCTGTTTTCTGATCTTAGCTATTTTTTCTTTTTCATAGCTTTTATATTAAAATCTTTAAAAAAACGGTGCTCTAATTTTCTTTTATATCTCCTATTCTACTCTTATCTTTGATTACTCCACTGTTCCCTTCTCTCCTTTTGTTGTTTTTGTTACTTTTTCTGTGTTACTTCCCCCCATTTTACTCTTTCAGTTCAATATGAGTAGTAGTTCTCTCCCCCTTTCTCTGCTCATAATCACTTTTCTTTTCTCTGGTCTTCTCATATTTTCTTGCCTTTTCCCCTTTCTCTACCATTCCATTTCTCTTTCCTCCTTTAATATTATTTGCTTTCTTGTTGTTCATATTGCTGTGGGGATCAAGGAGAGGTTGTTTGTTTTGGTGTTATTTTTGTGTTGTTTTGCTTTGTTCTGCCAGCACCTATACAACAGCATACAATAACTGGTGGAGAGTTCAGCCAGATGGGAGGGTGACTAATGAATGGACCAATAGCAATCAGGACCCAAAATAAAGTGGGAGAGTCCACATTATCCACATAGAAAACATTCTTAGAGCATACAGATCAGGAAATAAAAAAGTCTGCACCCTGGGGCACACAGAACGCCTAACACACAAGGCCACTCCACAAGACAGAGAGTCAAAACAAATCAATTTAATACATAGAAACAAACACAAAGAGACAACTAAAATGGAGAGACAAAGAAACATCCCCCAAAAGAAAGAAAAGGAGGAATCTCCAGAAAAAGAGCTAAAAGAAATTGATGCGAGCACTTTATCAAACATACAGTTCAAAGTAATGGTAATAAGGATAACAAAGAACTTAGAACTACAAGGATCTTAGTGGGACCTACAACAACATGAAAAAAGACATAGGAACTTTTAATAAGAACAAGATGGAAATGAAGAATGCAATATCTGAAATGAAGAACACACTAGAAGGAATTAAGATCAGGCTAGTAGAAGCAGAAGATCAAATCATGGAGCTTAGAAGACAAGGTAGATAAAAAACCCCATCAGAGCAACAAAATGAAAAAAACTCAAAAGGAATGAGAATGCTTTAAGGGAGCTTTGGGACAACATGAAATGTAACAATATTCACATCCTAGGGATACCAGAGGATAAGAAAAGGAACTAGGGATAGAAAACCTGTTTGAAAAAAATAATAACAGAAAACTTCCCTAACTTGGTGAGGGAAAATGTTATGCAAGTTCAGGAAGCACAGAGGGTCCTAATCAAGATGAACACAAAGAAGCCTACTCCATTTTGCCATTACAATAAAAATCGCAAAATATACAGACAAAGAGAGAATCTTAAAGGCAGCAATGGAGAAACAGCTAGTAACATACAAGGGAGCTCTGAAAAGGCTATCAACTGATTCCTCAACAGAAACACTACAAGCCAGAAACGATTGGCCTGATATATTCCAAGTAATGAAAAGCAAGGACCTGAAACCAAGACTACCTACCCAGCAAGCCTCTCATTTAAAATGGAAGGTGAAATAAAGAGCTTCCCAAACAAAAGAAGGCTAAAAGAGTACATCTCCACCAAGCTAGCACTGCAAGAGATGCTAAAAGGGACTGCTTTAGAAAAAGAGAGAGAAGGGGGGAACATTGGTACAAAGGTGAAAAATGGAGATGTATAAGTACCTATCAATAATAAACTTAAATGTAAATGGACTAAATGTTCCAATCAAAAGACACAGGGTAGCAAAATGGATAATAAAACACAACCTGCATATGTGCTGTCTACAACAGATCAACCTCAGAACAAAAGATATACACAGGCTGAAAGTGAAGGGATGGAAAAAAATATTCCACACAAATCGACACGAAAAAAGCGGGGTTAGCAATGCTTATATCAGAAGCCTTAACAAATTCATGAAAATTGAAATAGACTTGAAATAAAGGCCATAACAAGAGACAAAGAAGGCCACTACATGATACCTAAGAGAGTAGTCCAGCAAGAGAATATAACTCTTGTAAACATATATGTACCAAATATAGGTCCATCTAAATATATAAAGGAAATATTGGAGGACTTAAAGAAAGAGATATACAGCAATACAGTCATTGTAGTGGACTGTCACCAATGACTAGATCTTCCAAGCAAAAAAATCAATAAAAATATTGCAGAACTGAATGACATTCTAGGTCAAATGCATGTAATTGACTTTTATAGAATATTTCACCCCAAAGTAGCAAAATGCACATTCTTCTCAAATGTACTAGGATCATTTCCAAAGACAGACCACACAGTAGGGCACAAAAGTAACCTCAATGAATTTAAGAAAACTGGAAATATACCAAACACCTTCTTGGATAACAATGGCTTGAAACTGGAGACCAACTTCAAGCAAAAACTCAAAAACATTCAAATACATGGAGGCTGAATAACATGTTATTAAATAATGAATGTGGTAACAGTGAGATTAAGGAAGAAATAAAAAACTATCTGCAAACAAATGAAATGAAGACACAACTGAAAACCTATGAGACATAGTGAAGGCAATCCTGACTGGGAAGTTCATAGCAATTCAGGCCTATCTAAAGAAAATAGAAAAATCTCAAATAAACAACCTAATCCTACATTTAAAATAACTAGAGGAACAACAAGAAACAAAGTCCAAAGCAAGCAGAAGGAAGGAAATAAGATCAGAGCTGAATTAAATTACATAGAGGCTAAAAAACAATTCAAAGGATAAGGAAACTAGAAGGTGGTTCTTTGAAAAGATAAACAAAATTGACAAACTGTTAACCAGACCCTTCAAAAAAAAAGAAAAAAGACAGAGGACCCCCCCCAAAAAAAAATTAAAATCAGAAATGAAAGAGAAGTAACAACAGATACTACAGAAATACAAAGGATTGTAAGAAATTATTAAAAAACCACATGCCTAGAAATTGGACAACCTGAGCAAAATGGATGAGTTTCCAGAAACATAAAGTCTTCCAAATCTGAATCAGGAAGAAGCATAAAACCTAAATAGATCAATAGCAACTAGTGGAACTAAAGCAGTAATCAGAAAACTACTTACACACAAAAACCCTGGTCCAGATAGCTTCACAGGCAAATTATATCAAACATTCAAGGAAGAACACTTCTCTTTCTCAAACTATTTCCAAAAATTTAAGAAGAGGGGGTGCACCCAAACTCTTTTTTATGAGGCCAGTATTATCTTAATCCCAAAATGAGGAAAAGACACAACAAAGAAAGAAAATTAGAGACCAGCATCTCTGATGAACATAGATGCTAAAATTCTCAACAAAATACTTGCAAACCAAATCCAAAAATACATTTAAAAGATCATACACCATGTTCAAATTGGATTTATTTCAGGGATTCAAGGGTGGTACAATATTCACAAATCAATAAATGTGATATATATCACAAACAAAATGAAAGACCAAAATCACGTGATTATATCAACAGATGCAGAAAAAGCATTTGATAAAATCCAACAGCCATTTATAATAAAAACACTCTGCAAATGGGAATAGAGGGAACATATACAACATAATAAAGGCCATATATGAAAAACCTACTGCCAATAGTATACTGTATGGGCAAAAACTAAAAGCGTTTCCCTTAAGATCAGGAAAAAGTTAAGGGTTCCTCCTTTCACCTATCTTATTCAACATAGTACTAGAGGTCCTAGCCATAGCAATCAGACAAGAAGAAGAAATAAAAGTCATCAAAATTGGAAAGGAGGAAGTAAAACTATCAATTTTAGCAGATTACACGATAGTGTACATAGAAAACCCTGTAGGCTCCACCAGAAAACTATTCAACTCAACAACTGAATTGGGCAAAGTACTGGGATACAAAATCAATATTGAGAAATCAATGATACTTTTGTACACCAACAATGAACTACAAGAGAGAGAAACTAAGGCAACAATCCCATTTACTACTGAAAAAAAAAAAAATGAGATACCTAGGAATAAATTAAACCAAGGAGGTAAAAGACCTTACTTGGAATAATACAGAACACTGAAGAAAGAAACTGAAGAAGATACAAATAAATGGAAGCATATATCCTGTTCTTGGACTGGAAGAATGAACATTATCAATAATTTATATGGAACAAAAAGACTCCCAAATAGCCACAGCAATCCTGAAAAAGAAGAACAAACTTGAAGGGGTCACAATACCTGATATAAAACTATGCTACAAGACCACTGTAATCAAAAGTCTGGTACTGACATAGATCATTGGAGCAGAAGAGAGAGCCCAGCAATAAACCCATGTCTCTATCGTCAATTATTATTTGACAAAGGGGCATGAGCGAAAATGGAGTCAAGACAGTTTCTTCAATAAATGGTGTTGGTAGAAATGGACTAATACTTGCAAAAAATGAAACTAGACCACCAGCTTACACTGTATACCAGAATAAACTTAAAATGGATAAAAGGCTGTGATATAAGTCATGGTACCATAAAAGTCTTAGTGGAAAACATAGGCAGTACAATCTCAAGATATCCCAGGTAGCAGTAATTTTGCTGAGATATTTTTCCTAGGGCCAGGGAAATAAAGGAAAAAATAAACCAATGGAACTACATCAAACTAAAAACCTTCTGCATGCTAAAGAAACCAGCATCAACATGAAAAGGGAACCAACTGTATGGGAGGACATATTTGCCAATGATACACTGGACAAGGGTTTAATCTCCAAAATATATAAAAAACTTATACAACATAACACCAGGAAGACAAACAATCCTGTTTTTAAAAAGAGGCAAAGGACCTGAATAGACACTTCTCCAAGAAGGACATACAGAGGGCCCAGAGACATATGAAAGGATGCTCAGCATCACTAGCCATCAGAGAGATGCAAATTAAAATCACAATGAGATGTAACCTCACACCTGCCATAAAGGCTATCATTGATAAATCAATAAACAAGAAATGCTGGTGAGGATATGGAGAAAAGGGAACCCTAGTGCACTCTTGGTGGGAATGCAGATTGGTGCAACTACTCTCAAAAACAGTATGGAGTTTCCTCAAAAAATTCAAAATGGAACTGTCTTTTGACCCAGTGATTCCTTTGCTGGGAATATATCCAAAGGATTCCAAAACACCAATTCAAAAGAATATATGCACCTCTATGTTCATAGCAGCACTATATACCATAGCCAAATGCTAGAAACAGCCTAATTACCCATCAGTAAATGAGTGAATAGAAAAGTTGTGGTACATTTACACAGTGGACTACTATGCAGCAGTAAAAAAGAAGCAAGTGTTACTTTTAGCAACTGCATGGACAGAACTGGATACTATTATGCTAAGTGAAATAAGTTAGTCAATGAAAGACAAATACCATATGATCTGACTTATAACTGGAATCTACTGATCAAAATAAACTAATGGGCAAAAGATAATCAAAGGCACAGAAACATGAAACAACTGACAGCTTTAAGAGGGGAGGGGTGAGGGAACTGATTGAAAGAAGGTGAAAGGATTAGACAAAAATCATATATGCATCACCAGTGGACATGAACAATGTGTGGGGATTGACTGTGGGACTGAGGGGGCAGGCTGGGAGGATGGGGGCAAGGGTGGAAAAATTGGGACAACTGTACTGGCATCAACAGTAAAAAACTGTTTAACTAGGCAGCTACGGGCAAATGGGCAGCTGAAAATGATGAGGATGACGATGTTGACACCAAGAAGCAGAAGACCAATGAGGATGACTAGTCAGAAAAAAAGGAAAAGTTAATCTTTTAAAAAAGGCCACTGTGACCTATTCGACATCCACTTCCCATCTGACAATCTAAATGTGATCACCTTTGAGTAGAGAGTCCCACCTGCCTGCGCACCCACCACTGGCAGAGCCGCCCAAAGATGACATACACTGTCCCCCACCCAACCAAAACCATAATGTGGATTTGCAACAAGAGCGGAACAAAACCAAAATTTCCTTTTTTTAAAGTACTTTAAAAAGGTAAATTTTTTTGCATTTTTTATTTTCATTTTATGTTTTTGTACATGTTATTAGGGGTCATCTTTTTTTATCGATCTCAGATGACCAAACCAGCCTTTGGAGTGTTCTCTGTCCTACTTCCGACTTATCTGTGGTGTGACCATGTTCATTTTAGTCACAATGGAGGAAAAAAGACCTTGTAAAAAGGCTAAAACAACAAAAAATCTTATTCCAAGCATTTTAGTAGTTTTTTTGTGTATCTACTTAACTATATAAGTAGTTCATTTGTAGGAGATTGTTAAAAAGGCCAAAGATAAAAGGCTCCTTTTTTCCTTTTTTTTTTGTTTATGAAGTTTCTGTTTATTTATTTATTTTTTTGGCCTGTTTGATGTAGGTAGGAAACAGTATTGTCCAACAATAAACTGGAATTTTTTAAAAAAGGAAAAAGAAAATGTCAGGACTTCTATGGCCAGAGGTGTTTGCTGACGCTTTGGTGGGAGGGTCTCTACATCTTCTCTGCTGTCCCCGAATGCTGGCTCTCAGAGGCCTTGTGTGTGCTGTGCGGCGCTGCACACTGTGCTGTTGCTGGAGAATGAATGCTTGGCAGTGAGGCAGAAGACCGATATCCCCTTAACAGTCATTGGAAAACAATAGTGTGTAAAGCTTTAGCATTTGTAGGCAAACTGAAAGAGGAATACCTTCAGTAGGGAGTTCAAGATGTTAAAAGGATCAGCTGGCAAGAAGTTAAAATACTTATCTTGGTCAAGCCAGTGATACCAGTATTTAATAGTTTAACAAAATATTTCAAAATAAACTCTTAGTTTCCTTAAACATATTAACACATGGTAGAGAAAAATGGGAGTATCCTGGAAAACTGTTTAGGTCTCCATGTATCACATTCATCAAAATGCAAGTGTCTACGGCATCTAATATTAGCAGCTTGTTTACTAAAGCCAATAAAAAAGAAACTGGCTCTGTGGGATCTGATGCCCATCTCAGTACGCCTTTTCAAAAGTTTTTGCATTTTTAATGAATTTAAAAGTCCCCTCAGGGAGCATCATTCAATTTTTAAATTATACTTAAATACTTTAAGTCTCATACCATTAAAGAACAAAAATTCAACCAAGTAAATATGAAGATCTAATTGGCTTTCTTGGCTGGCCAAGATGGAGGCATAGATGGAAACACTGTGTCTCCTCCCACAACCAAAATTAAAGACAACAAATATTTACAAACAATAACACAACCAAAACAGAAAATGGAACTGCAGAAGTCTGACAACCATTCAACCAGACTGCTAAGAGGGGCGGAGTCGGCAGTCATCGGAGAGGGAATGTGGCAGGAAAAGGCAGGGGCTGCGAGACCCAGAGCGCAGGCAGTGCCAGCACCCTGCTCGCAGACCCCAGACACGGGGAGGAAACAGGCAGGGCAGTTGGCCATTGGCGGTCACACATTCGCTCGCAGATAAACTAGTCAAGAACTGGCAGTGAGAGGGACTGTGCAGCCCAGGGCCCCAGTGACAGGAAATAAAGCCTAAAAACAGTGATTGAAAAGGTGCTGGGAGAGACTCCCAGCCTCACATGAGAGGTCCTTGGGGGGATATGCAAGGTCCTGGAGCGTGCATAGGCCTGCTCACCTAGGAACCAGTGCCAGGGGGGCCAAGTTTGCTTGTGGGAAGCAGCAGAGGGGACGCAAATCCAAGAGAGCCTGGAACAGGCGCCATTGTTCCCTCTATGACCCCGCCTCCAAGGATAGCGTCACAACCCAGCAACTAGGTTGCCCCGCCCTGGTAAACACCTAAGGCTCCACCACCCATATGTAACAGGTGCCACCTGACCAAATATGACTCAAACAGAACAGCTCAAAGCCCCAGAGCCAATACTTTTAATCGCCCAAGAGACAGCCAACCTATCAGATGCACAGTTCAAAACACTGGTGATCAGGATGCTCACAGAATTGGTTGATTTTGGTCGCAAATTAGATGAACAAATGAAGGCATTGATAAGTGAAATGAAGGAAAATGCACAGGGAACCAATAGTGATGGGAAGAAAACTGGGACTCAAATCAATGGAGTGGACCAGAAGGAAGAAAGAAATAACCAAACAGAAAAGAATGAAGAAACAAGATTTTAAAAAAATGAGGAGAGGCTGAGGAACCTCCACGACACCTTTAAACATTCCAACGTCTGAATTATAGGGGTACCAGAAGGAGAAGAGGAAGAGCAGCAAGTAGAAAACTTATTCAAACAAATTATAAGGGAGAATTTCCCCAATCTGGCAAAGGAAATAGACTTCCAGGAAGTCCAGGAAGCTCAGAGAGTCCCAAAGAAGGTGGATCCAACGAGGAACACACCAAGGCACATCAGAATTACATTAGCCAAGATTAAAATGAAGGAGAGAATTCTAGAAGCAGCAAGAGATAAGGGGACAGTTACAAAGGAGTTTCCATCAGACTGTCAGCTGATTTCTGAAAACAGACCTTGCAAGCAAGAAGGGGCTGGAAAGAAGTATTCCAAGTCATGGAATGCAAGGACCTTACATCCAAGATTGCTCTATCCAGCAAAGCATTCATTTAGAATGGAAGGGAAGATAAAGTGCTTCTCAGAGAAGGTCAAGTTCAAGGAGTTCATCATCACCAAGCCCTTATATGAAATGTTAAAGGGACTTATCTAAGAAAAAGAAGATAAAAAATATGAACAGTGAAAAGACAGCAAACTCACAGTTATTAACAACCACACCTAAAACAATAGCAGACTAAGTGGACACCTAAAGCAAAAGCGAAGCCACAGAAATGGAGATCACCTGGAAGGTTAGCAACAAGAGAGTGGGAGGAGGCGAGGGAGGAGGTACAGAGAATAAGTAGCATAGACAGTGGGGAGAAAATAGACAGGGGGAGGGCAAGAGTAGTGTGGGAAATGTAGAAGCTAAAGAACTTATGACACATGGACATGAACTAAATGGGGGGAGTGTGGGTGGGAGGGGGTGTGCAGGGTGGAGGGGAATGAAGGGGGGAAATGGGACAACTGTAATGGCATAATCAATAAAATATATTAAAAAAATAATTGGCTTTATTGAACAATTCATGAACTGGGCAGCATTCCATCCAGGAAATACAGAGGAGCCTCAAGAAGCTGTACCATATGGAAGGCTTTTGTAGGCAGAAACTGGGTAGAACAAGATAATCATTAGCAAAAGAAAAGAAAGGACTGTTTCAGGACTTTAGTAGGAGGTGGGGGTTTTATCAGGCACATTGTCTCAGTTTCCATTGGGGGTGGGGTGGGAAAGACCCTTGTGACAGATTGTCTCATTGATACTGAGACAATGCAGACTGACTGATTAATATTACATTCTTGGAGAAGGTTGAAACTGAAATTAGGTCAGATATTAAATCTGGGTTTGATGTAATGGGCTTTAGCACAATGGACACCATTTTGGGCCTGTTTTCTCTTTAAAAACACTGAATGGTCAAAGGAAATATTGAACAAGAAACTGGTACTTGTGTATGGCTTGCTATTTTGGTTTATTTTCTTGTGTTTTTGCCAAAGTACTCGCTTGTATTTAGATTTACAAGATTATTTCATTAAAAGAGGTTTCATCCTTTTAGATGGGAAGAATGATGAAAAAAGACACAGACCCCAACATGCACCATCACTGTTCTCACATCTGGACCACAGTCCTCTTGAGGCAGGAAACCCTGTGAACTCTTCTCCTTCCCTTTGGCTCCAGCCTGGCTATCCCATGGCTTAAAAATCTGCCTTATGCCATAGTTGCCACAATTTACACATTCATTTCTTCAGTAAAACAAGTTCCACTAAGGTATCATCTCTAGGCTCAGTATATGCCGATGCTCCTTTTAAACTTGGTGCCTGTTTATTTGCTATGACCAACTAATGGTCTGTGGCCATTTCTCCAAGCAGAGTAGAAGATGGCCCCATGACCATCTGCAAGGGTCCAGTGCTAAATGACAGCCATGGAGACTGCCAGTAAGGTGGGGACCAACAACATGACACTAAAAAAATTCATCTTACATAAAGTGTGTGTACGCACACATTAAACACAAATGTGGGTTTTGTCTATCTACCCACCTCCCATATCATGAAGACACTGGGCTGGATGCTAGAGAGGAGAGGTAGATTATACAACACTAGCAGGGTGCAAAGACAGGCTAATTTGTCAGCTGTGGCCCAATAGTAAGAGCCGCAGGGGGAGAGGGTGAGGGCACTGCTGGCTGGGAGAACTGAGTGCACAGGCTAGGTTATGGGGTGGCTGCAGGATCCTCAAGGAAGCAAGGAGCCTCCTGGATCTGCTCTGAAAGATGGAAAGGATTTCACAGCCCAGGACCGAGGAGCAGAATGCAGGGGGATATGGCAGCCAGGATCCCTTGACATGAGCAAGGGCAAAGAGGCAGGCTGGCACAGGCCAAGTCCCCACAGCCTGGGATACTTGTCTGAGCCCCAGGAACATATCCAATGCCCACTTACCAAGTCTATTTGGCTGCCTCCAGAGTGCCTCTTGGTGAACATGCCTGGCCATTACCAAACTCATGATCTTCCCAGGCTGGTCCCCTTCCAGCCAAACCAGGTTCCTTCTCCTGTCTAGTCAACAAAACTAGCATCTCTTACCTGGACCTTTTTTTTTAACCTTTATAATAGCCTCCTGACTGGTTACACCATATCCATCTTTCCCACTTAGCAGCAAGAATGAATTTTTTGAAACAGAAATCTGATCACCCCTCTTCCTTGCTAAAAACTCTTCAAGGCCTTCCTGTTGTTTTTAGTTGGAAAATTAAATCATGAACAGAACATTTAAGGTTGATGCTCCAGACTTCATTGGGCCCTTTTGCTGGAGTCTTCCCCATCTATATCCCCCAACACTACCCTCCAACCTAAGATCTCATCAAAGCTGCTGTTTCACATCCATTTGTGTAACTGACTGACAGGAGATCTCTCCCCTCTAGACAGTAAGCTCTGCGATGGCAGCAACCATACCTGTTTTAGCTCAGCTGGATAACCTGGTGCTGTGCACTTAGTATGTGCTCAGTGAATGTGTGGGGAATGAATACATGAGCCTCACTAAACACAGGGCCCTGCTTAAAGGCACTCGATCATTATTTGATGATACATTATTTCATTTGTATTATTTCTATTTATTACGTGAGTTCAGAATCATGTTGTTCAAGTTTCTTACCAAAAACATTCTTTCTTACAAGAAACATGTTTCAGACCTAAATTAATGTAGTTCACCCACTGAGAAAGGTGGAAGATGCTTTCAGGTATTTCCTACACAATCTTCACACCTATGGGGTAATGATTTTTCCCTTTGGGAAACCCTTTCTGCAAGTTGACGCGACACTGCAAGTCAAGGCTGATTTTTATTGTACATAATTCTCAGGGGCAACATTCCTTTTGGGGTCACAACTAACACGTAAAGCTAAGACAAGTTCAAAGGGGACAGTGTGAGAACTTTCCTTGTAGTGCTGTTTAGGGCCCACTTATTTAGCTACTATCATAAATGAGAGAAAAACAAAAACACACTCATTTTTGAAAGCATAAGAAATACAAGAGTTAAAGTTATAGGCCACAGGATATGGTTACCATACTCCAGCAGACGTACTCGGAATCTCCCTAATCTTTCCTGAAAGCATGGAAGTAACATTTCTATCTTGTAAGGTAGAGGCTGGCAAAGGACTGCTGTGGAGAGCCAGGGAGTAAATGGTTCACGCAGTATGGGCCATATTGTCTCTGTCTGCTCAGCTGTGTGGTGGCAGCACAAAAATGGCCATAGACAATAGGTGAACGAATAGGCATGGCTATACTAAAATGAAACTTCATGAAGAGACCCTGAAATTGAGTTTCATGTAACTGTCAGCTATCATGCACCACTATTTTCCTTTGGACTTTCCCCAACCATTTAAAAATGTAAAAACCACTGAACATTACACACAACCAGGCAGTGGCCAGCCTTAGCCCCAGGGCCACAGTTGGCCCAGCCTGAGGTGAAACAAGGCCGATGTGTGCGGCAAATCAGAGCCTGCTTTCCCCGCATCGTCTCTCAAGGGTAATTCTTGGAATCTAAGATAGTACTCTTGGTATTTTTCCCCTAGAAGTTTACAATTAGACTGGAGGTGCTACTTAAAAATAAACCATTTTCAGGTTAAGATACCACAGACAAATTATTAAATTAAAATGGGACCATGTTCTACTGGTCTCATTATAATGGGACAATGATTTCTGAAGAATTTCCCAGTAGGTTTGGTCATTTTCCCCCCTAGCTGTACAGTGACACCACATGTGAAACCAGGGAGATTCTCAACTGTTAACATTTTGCAACATTGACTTTATCACATATCTTCCCTCTGTCTATCCATCAATCCATCTTACTTTTTGGTGCACATCTGTAATTATTTATAAATTCTCCTGCTATTGATAAACCAAATTAGGGCAGCTCTAATCAGAGTCACATTTATTCTCATCCTTGCTAAACTTAAGAAGCTAAGGTCTGTCAGGATCTAAGCAGAATAGTTTTATTCTAAGTTCAGCACCTGGAACAGAGTGAATACCTATGGCATGTAATCATGACACAGGGTACTAAAGAAAATAGTCAAAATTGTGTGTTAACTGTTCATTTTATATGAACAAAAGGCTAACATCACTAGATGTAGTCAACATAAATACAAAATTGGATGACAAGTACATCTGCAAGTATTGTTTTGCTTTGTGGAACCAACAGTAGATACAAAAATGAAACATGGAAAATGACACTATGGCTTTCTAAGAAGCTTATTATTAAATTATAGCCGAGTCCTGGCCAGGTGGCTCAGTTGGTTGGAGCATCATCTCATACACCAGAAGGTCACAGGTTTGATTCCCAGTCAGGATATGAGAGGCAACCAATTGATGTTTCTCTCTCTCTTTCTGTTCCTCTCTCTCTAAAATCAATAAACATATCCTCGGGTGGCCTCCAGGGAGGTTAAGGAATATGTCCCAAGGCATACAAAGACAGCCAGTGGTGGTGCAGAAGTAGATAAAATATGTTTTTCCTAGCATACAAAATTTACAGGTTGCCAACCTCTGTATCCACAAGGCCTTGTGAGAAGTGGTAAAATAGCAGGGTAGGGGAAAACTGGGTAGATGAAACAACTGGTTCCTGTCCCAGTGTGTTACTTGTTATGGGAGTTCCTTTCAGAAGCTAGGACAGTGTCAGCTGTGGGGCCAGAGATACTCTAATCTTAAAACCCAGTGCTGCCTATTGCATGGCCCTGGGCAAGCTTCCTAACCTTCTAAGCATTTTCTTGCTTGTAAAATGAGGTAGTAATGTCTTCACTGAAGTATTCTGATAAGCTCAGAGACAATCTTATCGAGAGTCTATATACAGCAAGTTTTGGAGGTGGCAGCACTGCTGCAATGTCCAGACATTTGGATAAAGAAAGGCATGTGCGTGGTTTGGCTTCATGGGTTCTAAGTAGAGGAGATGAATATTCAGGCACAGGGGGCCAAGAAAGGGTAAGATTTGGAGACAGACTGGGTTGAAACAGGCCCAAGCTGTATGAAGTGTCCTCCTAAGGAGCTAGATGGGTGGTAATCAGAATGGAAGAGCCAGGAAAACTGCCTCCACGAGGCCGTCCACAAGCAGTGGGCAGAATATCTAGTCTGTAATAGTCTGCTCATTCATTCATTAATTCATTCATTCATTCATTCATTCACTCACTCACTCACTTGCCCAGATTACTCTGTGCATCAGGCTCTGTGCTGGGGCTGCAGCAACCAAGAAGACACACTTGATCTCTGCTCTTGGGGCTCTTATGCTTCAGTGGAGGAAGACACCAAATAATAACTGTGACACAAGCCATAACAGAAAGTTTCAGGGTGGGCTGAGAATGATGGTAGTAGGATTGGGGGGAAACACTCCAGGCCCCCAACATATGTCAAGAGCTTACAAGTGCTTATCAAATTCAGGTAAGAACCCCAATAAGACACTCGATAAGTGTGCTCACCCAGGTCTTGCTTCCTGAAAACTGAATGCAGAACACAGGAACAGAAAGGATGTAATCGGAATTGACTGCAAGAGTCTCCTTTTGAAAATGTGTTTGCCTACACCTCTCCCTCTTCTGCAGACTCATGCAGATAACTTAATGAAGTATGTGATTGTGTGATTGTATGCCATACACAGGTGAGGGTAATTGACTTTTACAAAGCAATGATGACTGGTCCAGTTAAGATGGAAGCATAGGTAGACATGCTTCACATCCCTGTCCGACCATAAGAAGGATCAAAACTAACCTCAAAACAAAAAGCACCCGGAACTGCCAGAAAATAGAACTGTATGGAAGTTTGACAACCAAGGATTTAAAGAAGCCATATTCATCCAAATGGGTAGATGGAGTAGGACAGACGCCTGGGGTGGAGAGGAAACAGTATGGCAACGACAAGGAGTCAAAAGTGGCTGGTAGAATGGGTGGTCCCACATTCACATGTGGTGGATAAGGATCATAAGGGGTGCCTTGCGAGTAAGTGATCCCAGGCAAGACCATGTAGCCCAGGGTTCCAGTGCTGGAAGATAAAGTCCCATAACTTCTGGCTATAAACACTAGCGGGGCTTGGGGTGGCAGAAGAAACTGTAGGTCTCTCAGGAGAGTCAGTTTAAAGAGCCTACATGGTACTAGAATGTATACAAACCCACCCACTCCAGGAACCACCACCAGGGTGGTAGATGGAGAGGCACCAGCTACATATAGGAAACTGGTGAAGTGACTGGAAATGGGGCAAGTGCCAAGCCAGCCTCCAGCAGTTAGGCAGCAGCATTGTCTCCTTGCTGACCACTCTCCACCGTGCAGAGCCACAAAGTGGTGAAGTGGGTTGCCCCGCCATGGTGAATACCTAAGTGTCCACCTCATACAGCTTAATAGGTAGGCTAAAAGAGGGAGTTAATGCCCCTTTACCCAATACACAGCTTTACCCAATACAAACACAGGGAGGCTGCCAAATTGAGGAGTCAAAGAAACATGGCCCAAATGAAAGAACAGAACAAAACCCCAGAAAAATAACTGAACAAAATGGAGATAGCCAATCTATCAGATGCAGAGCTCAAAACACTGGTGATAAGGATACTCAGAGAACTCATCTGAGTACAGCAAAAGCATAAAGGAAGAAGTGAAGGCTACACTAAGTGAAATAAAAAAAAAATCCACAGGGAACCAACAACTAAGGGAAAGAAGCCAAGGTGCAAATCAATAATTTGGAACATAAAGAATGAATAAACATTCAGCCAGAACAGAATGAAGAAACAAGAATTCAAAAAAAAAAAATGAGGATAGAAGAAGACTCTGGGACATCTCCAAAAATGCCAACATCCAAATCATAGGGGTGCTAGAAGGAGAAGAGAAAGAGCAAGAAATTGAAACTTATTTGAAAAAATAATGAAAGAAACCCCCCTAATTTGGTGAAGGAAATAAACATGCAGGTCCAAGAAGCACAGAGAGTCCCAAAGAAGTTGGACCCAAAGACGACCACACCAAGACACATCATAATTAAAATGCCAAAGGTTAAAGATAAAGAGAGAATCTTAAAACAAGCAAGAGAAAAGCAGAGAGTTACCTACAAAGGAATACCCATAAGACTATCAGCTGATTTCTCAAAAGAAACTTTGTAGGCAAGAATGGACTGGCAAGTTTTCAAAGTGATGAAAAGCAAGGACCTACAACCAAGATTACTCTATCCAGCAAAGCTATCGTTTAGAATTGAAGGGCAGAAAAAATGCTTCCCAGATAAGGCAAAGCTAAAAGAGTTCATCAATACTAAGCCCATATTATATGAAATATTAAAGGGACTTATTTAAGAAAATGAAGATCAAAACTATGAACATTAAAATGACAACTCAAAATAACAACTGAATCTAAAAAGTGAAAACAAAAACAAGCTAAGCAAACAACTAGAACAGAACAGAATCAAGACATGGAAACCATTTGGAGGGTTATCAGCTGGGAGGGAGGAGGGGGGGAAATGGGGGAAAAGGTACAGGGGTTAAGAAGCAAATTGGTAGGTACAAAATACACAGGGGGATGTTAAGAATAGTTTAAGAAATATAGAAGCCAAAGAACTTATATATGACCCATGGACATGAACTAAGGGGGAGGGATTGCTAGAGGGAAAAGGATACCAGGTGGATGGGGCAAAGGAGTAAAAATTGGGACAACTGTAATATCATAATTAATAGGATGTACTTAAAAAAAAAGAAATGATGTTTGAGTGAATGGTGGAGCTATATATTGCTGATTACTCACACAGGAGTCCAATGGTTATTGAGCACTGCTTAATGAGAAAAGCCACCCAAACCTCAGTGAGGAGCTCCCAGAAACAGAATGATAATAGAAATAGCCACAGCACCACAGCCTCTGCTCAGGAAACTTTCAGAAGGTTCAAAGTTAAGCCTTGATGATCTAGTAGGCACCAGTTAGGTGAAAGGCGGTGGCAACAGCATTCCAGCAAAAGCACAGGAATAAAAGCCAATGCGCACACCATAGCGTGCTGTGTGAGGAAGTGACATGTGGGCCTCCAATGAGCACACAGACCTGGGGCAGCTGGCTGGGAGGGTGCTGCAGACTGCAGGCCACTCAATCAGTGCTTGAGTGGGTGTAGGCAACAGGAACTCCTAACTGGCAGCAACAGAGATAAAACAGGCTAGGGTGCTGGACGCTCGTTCTTGGCTTGTAGGGCAAAGGAATTTGCAAAACTGCAGATGTGGGGGATGTGTTAATGTTAATAACACACTGACTCTCAACTTCAAGGTCAATACCATTTTTTAAAGAAAAAGATATCCACAGCGCATTAACAAACTACCCAAGTTAATGTGACTTTGAGGTAATGTCAGTTGAATTTGGCAATGAGACTGAGTGAGTATCCTGCCAAGAACATGGTCTATAGTGTTGGAGACAATGAGAAAAGGCTTCAGCAGGAAATGTCCTTCCAGTTCTAGGGTCTTTCTATAAGCCTGAAAATAACTAATTGATGAGAATTTGTGGTTTCTAGACTCAGAATTCTATAATTTTTATTGATTTTGACTGCTAGTTAAAAATATTAAAATGTCTCACATAGTATCTTTGGCTAGAATTTTCCCCAAAATAGACATGTTTCTGAAAAGTAGAATGCCAAAAATAATCCAAAAAGAATAAATCACAATAAGTGTGCCAACAAATATCTGTAAATACTAATTTTAAGTTTTAGAGGCAGACCAAAGTCTTAGACAGTCTAATTCGACAAAGTCTGAGTGCCCCCTGATGGCTAACCAGGGGCCCTGCAACAGATGCCATTTTTTAGCTGCCTGGGGTCAACTTGTTAACTAACTCCTTTCCCTTCAGATAATCAAGAGATTGTTCTTTTGTGCTCTGTGTAGAAAAAGTAAAATATACTAGTTTGTGATGAAAAGCATGTGGATTATTTAGGAAGCTGTAGGTTTGCTAAGCCAGAGATGAAGAAGATCTTTTATATGAGAACCTAAAGCACATCAAGAAAATCTCATTTTTATTTCTTTGTGATCTTCACATCATCCCAAGGGGAAATAACCTGTCATGAAGAAAAATACCACAGCCCCACCAAACATCAGCTGCAGCCTGGCGCCCTCCGCTGGCCACTCCCATGGCTGCAGGGCTGGCACAGAATGCCACCCATGGAGGCCCTCCCAGGGTGCCTGCAATGGCTGAGTGAACTTGGCTATCTTTCCCCCAGGCAATTTTGTTGTAAGCACACATACATTTCTTTTGATAAAATGTTTCTTTCTTTCTTTTGGTAAAACGTTATCTCGATCCAGCCAGTAAACTGAGTTTACATGACAGGTTGTTAAAATATACTATCCATTGAATAAATGGATCCGGGAGAGTGAAAACTGCTTCCTGGGGAAGGTAAAGCAAGACAGTGTTTTCAGAGGAGAGGAAGCTCTGGCATGCACTCCTGAACAAAAGGGAACAAGTGGTCTTTACTCGGAGAACGGCTTCCTATTAGGACTCACTCCTTCATACATTATGCCTTTCATCCCCACTCAACCACAAAATGATTTCGCTGAAGCAAATTCAATGGTAGAAAAAGATTTACCCTGAAAGAATCTTTAATAATAAACTGTTGCCAATCTGCCTGCTTGCCTGTGATTTACCGGTATAATACAATAAACATCGGATTCTATTACGGCTCATGCACTGAAGCTGCTGCTCTGAAAAACATAATATGAAAGCATCCGGACCCTACCACATCACAATGAAATGAGCATGTATAAATGTGCTAAGAGTATCTCTTTGCATCTTTTATAGCTTGTGTGTATTAATCTGTAACGCTTATTAAGAAAGCCATTGCTATGCAAAGCAGCACCCAATCCCTTTCTCTGGCTTTTCAACAGAGTACACTGTTTAGCCAATAGGATGGACCCTCTGGCCCTCATTCTGCATTCATTGCAGGCAACATTTGCACAATGTATCTCTCAAAGGCAGCTGAAAAGAAGGCCTTAATACTCATGTAAACAACTGCAAACCAATTACTTAATGAATCAGGCCCACACATAATGAGGTGCAGACAAAGAGCTATAAATGTAGTTTTGCACCCAAGCCGCTGCTTTAAAGTAAAATCCCTCAGCTGTAGTTTGGGCTTAACTAGCACATCATAATTATTGTTTCTGGGACATCAGAGGAAGCCATTTTTTTTTAAGGTCTAGCAGGGTCTTTTTTTTTTTTTTAAGGTTGCTCATCAGCTCACTGACAAAAAAGAGTGAAGAAGAATTTTTAAAAGTGCTACAGCAGCACTGCACTGTTATGTTTATTCTCAAGTACTGGTTTTGAGACCACTTGTAAAAGCAATAAAGCATGAGGAGTGACTGCAGTAAGTGGGATCTTTAAATGTAAGCCTCTAAATAATTTCAGTGAATCCAGGCACAAACAGCAAAACTGGAGCTCTCCAAAGCCCAAGGTGGTATATTAACAACACCAAACCCAGAATAAGAACAAAATCAGAAAATCCAAACCCACTTACTGGGCACCCAGACCTTTCCCTCACTGGATTAGAATCAAGGCTTCTTGAAGACTTTTTTTTTTCTAAAAAGGGGTGATGTGATTACTTGTAATTTCTTTAAGAAATTAATTTCATACACAATCAACAGTAATAACAAAAGGCCCCTGCCTTAAACTGAAGAAGAAAAAAGTTTGATTTTATAATGAAATATACATGTAAGACATGAAATGATCAGGCTGAGAAAAAAGTGCTCTACAGAATCCAACAGCTTTCTGAATATATTTAAAAATTATTTGAAGAATATATATAAAGAAAAGGTTATGAAGAATTGTTTTTAATGCCTCTAAAATATAATAAAAACATTTCTAACCATCTATAAAAACTAAATGTATGTACTATTATGACAAATGGTAACATTAAGCCCTAAAAAATACCCATAGAATTTATTGTCTTTTAGAATTTATTTTAGAAGACCTAGAACTTGCATTTATAGTATAATTATAAAAATATACCATAATACTCTTCCTGACCCATAATTTATCTTTCACTTTCTTCAAAACCATGGATGAAAACCCAGGTATTAAAGATAATAATTTCTGATAATTAAACAAGTAATTCCTAAAACTGAACTTATTAGGTTTCTAAAAGCAAGAATTCAATTTCAGAAAATCACTATTATTTTAAAATATCCCAGGTCCTAAAAATATTGTAATGTTTTTCAAAATATAAACAGAAAAGCATTTTAAAAATACTGTATTTCTGGATCAAATCATTTAATCTTTTAGGATACTAGAAATGTAAAGTTCCTGTTTTAAAATTTCAGTGGGGTAAGCACTTAATTCAAATGTAATGCAATCATCAGAAGGACTTTTTAATATAAGAAATGTTACTAGAAAAGGAACCTTGTCCTGTTTTAAATTATATTTTTCTCAAATCAGGAAAGGTAGGTATTTCATCAGACGATTGCTTCTTTTCCCATCTATAAATTCTTCCTAAGTGACTCAATGTCACGGCATCATTAGTATTGAATGCTGATGACAAACCCACCATACAACTCACTTATCATTGCTTGAAAAACGTACAAGAAGTGCTACAGTTTAACAAATGTGAAAAAATAAATTTTGTTCCTTATGGAAAATAAGCAAGAAAGTATCTAACATAAATACTTAATAAAAAAGAGTAGTACAAAAACAAATATCCAGCAATTGTTGGCATGTAATATCAGCTGTCTCAGAAAGAAAAAACGGGCCACTTTATTTCCTTTAAGGTTTGATGTTTTCTCTTTGCCTTTTTCCATTGTGTGGCCTCTAAGCAGCCCTAGTGCGAGCAGCTGTAGACACTAATTTGTGGTTCACTGAGGTGTCAATTGAGTCTTAAACCAAGGAAACAACAGCTGCAAAACATAATTGGCTCTGGTGCAAATATTTTCAAATGTAGACTAAAGTTTCAACTGTTAGTTTAGATAAACAAAACCCCCAAACCATAACATTCTATCAAGTCACACAACAAAATAATATGTAGCTAAAGTCTGATTCACTGTGCAGTGACATTTCTCTTCTTGTTGCCACTATTCAGAAAGGCTTTCATGACTTTACCTTGACAAAGGACTTCCTTCACTAGATGAAAAACTAGCTTCCAAAGTAATTTTGTTAGTTGTCTTTGTCTTCAATGTACCGCTATCAATGTTCAAACCTGTGACAAGTGCAAACAGGAGACACAGCATTAGCCGCCATGCAGCAAGGGTTGCAATGAAGAAAGAAGGGACTTCACAGTAACTTCGATAAAACAAGTATCAACACAGGAAGATGCTGTTCAAGCCACAGAAAGTAAGGAGCTTCTGAGGCAAGGAATAACATGTTGGTATGTATGTATATTATGCATGTACATATGTATGTATTCATTCATTCTTCATCTGAGGATATGTCTATTGATTTTAGAAGGAGAGGAAGAGAGAGAGAGACAGAGACAGAGAGAACATCTATTGGTTGCCTCCTATATGCACTCCAAATGGGAACTGAACCCCCAACCTAGGTATGTGCCCTGCCTGGGAATCAAACCTGCAACCTTTTGGTGTATGGGATAATACTTCAATTAACTAAGCCACCTGGCCAGGGCTCAAAGAACACCATTTTAAATGGCCAAGATGCACACATAAGCACATGGGCCTTAATACAGCATCAAGCTAAGATAATGGGTGCTAGGAACAAGGTCTCAAAATAACTGACACTCCTAGATGATGGTTGCCCACACTGAAATGGGGTGCAGAGTGAGGGGTCCCCAAAGTCCCCACAGCCTTTGGTTGGGGGAAGGGAGAGTGGATGATATGGCTTAAGATACTTTTCATAACAATGGCAAGTGGATAGCCATGTCTCCTGAAGGGAAGCATGCTATCACCTGGGTAAAAGGTCTCAGTGACTTTCAGAACATGTAGTGCCGAATTTGAGGTCACGTAGGAAGCTCCCGGTCAGCATTTTAAAATAGGGGCTGGTCTGCCATGAAGGAGAGAGAGTAGAGGGGAGTCACAATGTAGTGGCCATGAAGTTTGAAAGGACGTAGAAGGGCCCCCATAGGTCCACCACAAATAAGGCCTGATGTGTAAGGAGGAGCCATGTGGTTCTGGATTAAGAACTGGAGTAAGAAAGAGGAGACCCACTGGGAAGCCTGGCTGGAGAACACGGGGGCACAGCTGAGGAGCTGGAAATTGTGGTACCTGCCTAATCAAGTGCGGATTAGTGGGCGAAGCCTGGGATGCTGAACTGTGGCTGGGAATGCTGAGCCATGGACTTCCGCTTTTCTGAAAGATGGTACCTCTGACTGGCATATTCTGAAACTGGCCTGGGTTGGCAAAGGTGGGCAGGATTATGTGTTTGGGGGTGTTTTAAAGGGAATGGGATTTAACATGACAAATCCACCATCATTCTGAATCTGTATAACCTTTAAATAAACAACCCCTTTCCTTTTTTCACCAAACTTTTGCACTGGGAATTACACTTCTTGGGGGTAGGGAATTGAACCCCACAGCTGTTCCAGAACAGCACAGGCAGGGTTCTGTAAGACGACCACCCACCTGTAAGTCTCTCTACCAAATCTTCTTTTTCCATCTTGCAGAGGAGATTGAATCTCCACTGAAAAACTTCAAGGGCACTCCTTAACCAGCTTGAAATGTTGATTGGGAAGATGCCCAATGCACCTCTTTCCCTGGAATTGGAGGAACTCCATGGTGCCCCCAGCTTGCAGGAAAATTCCTGACCTGTGCATCCTGAGAATCCTGAGCCTTGGATGTGTCTGTTATAAATGTGGTTCTTAACTGGCAGCTGCCCAAGATCACAGATAGACAGTGCATGGGCATCTCAGCAAAAGCCATTTGCCGAGTTTCTAACCTGTAATCTGCTTGTCTGCATATATAACCTCTGCAGCAGAGTGATTCTCTTGATAACTCAGCTTCAACAGGGTCAGCATTTGCTTCATAGGATCAGGCAATTTCAGATATGAAAAAAAAAGGCACAAGGTTTAAGTGGCTTTTTTAGAGATAGGTCCAGAGACAGAGACCTAAGACATTTGATGTAGAAAGTAACTGAAACATGCAGTTCTTCTTCAATAGTTAGATTTGGGGGTGGCTTCTGAGTTCAGAGTGCACATCCCCACCACTACCTGGAACAGTACGATGAATTTTAACACTGGTCCTTGGCTTCCATATCCCTCTGCCCTCCCAGCCTACTTCCTGCTTCTTTTTGGAGCTCAGAGAAGTCCTTAGTATCAGAGTAAGAATGAGGATGAAAAAGTAATGCATGATCAAATGTAAAATAAATGCTAAAGGTAGTGTCTAACTATGACAGCCAAGAGTATTAGAAGCACTTCTAAGATGCTGATGACGGAAAATTTAGAATCTTGCAAAGCACGTAGTATAATTTAGAGTGTGGAGTAAGCAAACTGAATCTAGGGGTGTTTTACTACAAAACCTATGAAGCATTGCTTCACTTATGAATAAATTAACAAAATGTTAATTATTAATATTAATAGTACTATAATTTTATACACATCCAATGGATTACAACTTATATCACCTGTACTCATCCTTTGGACATGTCCAATTAACTATCCAAAAATACACTTACCAAAAACCTATTTGTGGAGTCACCTTCCAAACTATGTATGTCTGCTAACCAGCGATAATGCTTGATAAGAGACATTACTCTCTTGGGGCCTCACCTGTAAAATGAAGGGTTTGGACACACACTTTCTAAGATCCCTCTGGGTTCTAATTCTGTGACTCAAGTAAAGAAGGTGATGAAAAGCAAACATTTAAGTGCTCACAAGTGCTGTATCTCTCCAAAGTGATGAAAACTTCCATTAGGGGCAGAGGCACTGTTTTATACCTCAACAAAGTACAACATCTCATGTTTGTAGTGTTCAAATAACCACCATCACCAACACAGCCAGCCCTCCTTGGAGGTCTTTCACTAACAGGCACAGTGGGTATTTAACCTGCAGTGTCTCACTGAATTCTCAAAACTACCAAAATAAATTAATTTTTCAGCAACAAATCCTAACACGAATATTATCTAGGAAATAGCTCTTCACAGATAAGTCTGATGCACCATAAGTATGTCCCTCAAAAAAATGTTTGTCTCATGAATATAACTTGGAGGCAACTGGGAAATCTGAGTATGGACAGGGCATTACATTATATTAAAAAATCATTGTTCATTCTTATAGGTGAAATTATGGTATGGTGTTTTATGTAAAAGTAATGTTGACTTTTAAACTCCTCTGTATTCATTTACTTTCACAAATGGAACGGAGGTGATATACTAAGAAAAGGGTGTAATAAAATAAAAACCACTGAAAATAATAAAAACACAATAAACTATAAAAACCATACAATTACACTTAAATTTTCTAGATTAAAGAAAATACATGAAAGCCTAAAACTAGTTTTTATCACCCCAAACGCCAAAATTCTAGTGAGGGAGGATAGCCTAGGATGATGGTCCTCGTTGATGAATAAAAAATTGGAAGACATGCCCTGGCAGGTGTGGCTCAGTTGGTTGGGTGTCATCCCATAAACTGAAAGGTTGCCGATTCAATTCCTGGCCAGGGCACATGCCTGGGTTGTGGGCTGTGTGCTCCATACCCCACTGTGGCACTTGCAGAAGACAACCAAGCAATGTTTCTCTCTCTCTCTCTCTCTCTCTGCCTTCCCCTCTAAAATTAAAAAGAAGAAGAGACTGGTAGGTGCAGTAAGAAAAGTAATTTGAGGTATCTTCTGTGGTATTTAGTGACAAGTTACTATCATGATACACACAGGTGGAATCTGAGCCTTGAGGGACCAGCACACATGCAGGAGGAAAGACTTTGCCAAACTCGCGTTCGTTAATGATTAAAAAAGTACTGGTTCATTCTGACCCAGTGACAATGTTACAAAGCAAATTCCAGAAACCTTCAAAGAATGACAACCCGTCCCTGAACACAGCACTGGCCACTGCCCTGGGTCTCTCAGACACTGATTTCGTGCTGAGTCCTCCCTTGCTTACCTGGCAGTTGTGATGCAGAAGCATCCTTTTGGAATCTGTGTTCAGTTTGATTTGTATTATATTCAAGGGTAGACTGCTTCAGCAACTGGTAGCCTTTTGCTTCTATAGATTACAAAAAAAGGCAAAGATGACTGGATAGCTACATGAAAAAGAAAGAAGTTGGACCCTTACATCATACAGAAAAATCAACTCAAATGTGATTAAAGACTTAAATCTAACACCTGAAATTATTAAATTCTTAGAAGATAACAAAGGATAAAATCTTCAAGACTTTTGATTTGGCAATGATTTCTTGGATGACCAAAAGCACAGTTAACAAAATACAAAACAGACGAATAGGACTACATCAAACTTAAAAATTTTGTGTGTCAAAGGAAACAACAGAGTGAAAAGGCAAACTATGCAATGGAAAAAAACAATTTAAAACACATATTTGATAAGGGGTTAATATCCAGAACATGTAATGAACTTATATAACTTGACAACAACAAATAGTAAGTAAATAACCTTATTAAAATGTGCAAAGGACTTAAATAGACATTTCTCCAAAGAAGATATATAAATGACCAATAAGCACATGAAAGATGCTCAAAATCACTAATTATTAGGGAAACGTGGACCAAAACCACAATGAGCTATCACCTCAAGCCTGTCAGGATGGCCACTATAAAAAAAATACCAGAAAATAAGAGTGTTGTTAAGGATGTGAGTAAGTTGGAACCCTTGTGCACTGCTAGTTGGTATGTTAAATGGTACAGCTACTATGGAAAATAATATGGAGCCTCCTAACAATAAATTAAAAATAGAATTACCATATGATCCAGCAATTCCACTTCTGGTTATATATCCACAAAAACTGAAAACAGGATCTCAAAGAGTTATTGGAACACCTTTGTTTATCGCAGCATTATTCATTATAGCCAAGAGGTAGAAGCAACCCAAACATCCATGAATAGTTGGATGGATATAGAATATCTGGCATATACATACAATACTGTGCAGCCTTAAAAAGAAAGAAACTGTTACATACTACAGCATGAATAAACCTGAAGGACATTATACTAAGTGAAATGAGCCAAACATTGTATGATTCCACTTATACGAAGTATCAAAAGTGGTCAAAATGATAGAAACAGAAAAGCAAAAGTGATTACTAAAGGCTGGGTGAGAAGCGGGAGGGGTATTAGTGTTTAGTGGGTAAAGTACTTCAATATTGCAAGATGAACAAGTTCTAGAGAC
>PVKM010009246.1:0-36904 GCA_004027735.1 Carollia perspicillata | reverse complement strand
CTTCCAGATGACATTTAGAAGTGAAGTCTGAGCCATCTGTGGTCATTAATATTCCCATGACAGTTTTCACTAGAGAGTTATGGCCCAATTCCAAACTGAGTAATTCCATTTTATAACTCCTCCTTCCTTCTCAATTATAATCTTAATTTCTTCCTCTATACTGGTTTTACCCTAAAGATATAAAGTATGAAGTTGAAGACGGAAGAAAGAGTATACAAGAAACTAGGTCTTGTTGATGTTTTCAATACAGCTCTTGAGTTAACTGTCCACCAGTATGGAGTACAAATATGGCTGAATTGTCAAAAGTTACCACTCTGTCTTTCGGTGAAAGGCAGACAAAGACATGGGAATACTGAATTTAGATTAGCATGAAAGATGTCCAAATGAATACTGATTTCTCCAGAGTACCTTCCCCCAGTGATAGAGGAAAACAGAATTGCCTGCTCTTTCCTGTAGTAAACAAATGATTGAGAGTTAAGCGTAAAATTCTGAAGATCTCACTCTTCAGAAAAAAATTTGTATGTATTTTGAATAAAACAAACCCTCAAGTGAGATCAACTAAATAAAGGGTCAATATATTTTAAATGAGATAATACCATTTTTCTTCCTTTGAAAATCTCAGAAATTTTAAGAAATATTAATCTAATAAAACTTTGAAAGGAAAATTCCCTAAATGCCTCAAAGAAGATGAAGAGAGGAAAGTCTGTGATGGATCACTTATGAAGTTTCATTATTCCCTTACATCTCTCAAATGAAATACTATTTTTATTTGTTTAAAATAAGATTTTGAAACGCAATTTCCACCCCAAATATACTCAATGCCTATTTCCCCTCCCCATTAGAACCTGTAAGGGAGCAGATAACCAAAGTAGGTTTTCCTCAGTATAACACATACCTAGAAATCTAACTGTAAGTTAATTACTTAGAAACTGAGAATTTTCTCTTTAAAAAATTCTGCCTTGAGTTCTTGTTTCTTCATTCTGTTTCAATTAATGTTTATTTCTTCCTTCTGTTCAAAATCATTGATTTGAGTCCCAGTTTTGTTCCCTTTACTGTTGGTTCCCTGTATATTTTCCTTTATTTAATTTTGCATAGCTTTCACTTCTTCCTATATATTACATCTGTACTCAATCATTTCTGTGAGCATCCTGATTACCAATGTTTTGAATTCTGCATCTAATAGGTTGGCTATCTCCTCGTTGTTTAGTTCTTTTTAAAGAGTTTTGATCTGTTCTTTCAGTTAGGCCATATCTCTTTGTCTGGGCACACTTGTGTACCTTGTAAGGGGTTGAGACTTAGGTATTCACCAGGGTGCTGAGACAACTTTAAACATTCTGAATCATAGGGGTGCCAGAAGGATAAGAGAATGAGTAAGAAATTGAAAACTTATTTGAAAAAGTAATGAAGGAAAACTTCCCCAGTCTGGAGAAGGAAATAGACTTCTAAGAAATCCAGGAAGCTCAGAGAGTCCCAAAGAAGTTGGACCCAAGGAGGAGCACACCAGGACACATCATAATTATATTACCCAAGACTACAGATAAGGAGAGAATCTTAAAAGCAGCAAGAGAACAGAAAAGAGATATTTACAAAGGAGTTCCCGTAAGACTGTCAGCTGATTTCTCAGAAGAGACTTTGCAGGCAAGAAGGGGCTGGAAAGAAGTATTCCAAGTCATGAAAGGCAAAGACTTCCATCCAAGTTTACTCTATCCAGCAAAGCTATCATTTAGAATGGAGGGACAGATAAAGTGCTTCCAAGATAAGGTTAAGTTAAAGGAATTCATCATCACCAAGCCCTCACTATATGAAATGTTAAAGGGACTTATTTAAGAGAAAGATCAAAACTATGAACAGTAAAATGACAACAAATTAACAACTATCAATAACTGAACCTAAAAGCGAAAACAAAAACAAACTAAGCTAACAACTAGAACAGTAACAGAATCACAGATGGAGATCACATGGAGGCTTATCAGCAGGGAGATGGAGGGGAGAGAATGGAGGAAAAGGTACAGGGAATAAGAAGCATAAATGGTAAGTACAAAAAAGACAGAGGGGAGGTTAAGAATAGTATAGGAAATGGAGAAGTCAAAGAACTTAAATGCATGACCCATGGACATGAACTAAGGGGGGAATACTGGAGGGAGAGTGTAGGGTGTAGGAGGATAAAAGGGAGAAAAATGGGGCAACTGTAATAGCATAATTAATAAAACATACCTAAAAATTTTGGCCTTTTTTTAAAAAAAAATAATGGAGACAATTGCTTCTACTGGACTTTGTGTACAACTGTGGAATCCGTCCTTTGGAATAACTGTTAAGGATCTAATGTGAAGACTAATTTTACTTTTAAGCTTACACTTCAAGCAGGTAAATTGGTTTCTGAACCAAAGCAAAGTAGGAGGAGGAAGAGGATTTGCATTCTAAGAGCTAGTAGTTGAGGCTAACTCCTAGGCTAGTTGTGCTAAGAGGTTCTGAAGCCATTTATAAAAGTAATCAGTTCTTGAGT
Source organism: Carollia perspicillata (assembly GCA_004027735.1). Lineage (NCBI taxonomy): Eukaryota > Metazoa > Chordata > Mammalia > Chiroptera > Phyllostomidae > Carollia > Carollia perspicillata. The sequence goes on along the minus strand of PVKM010009246.1, from coordinate 34,401 downwards.
TTGCTTAACCCTTAGAGATAATTTCATTTATTTTTTTTCTTTGCCTCAGCTACCTCCTTTATATAGTCTATAATGGGAAGATATTAAGGTCTTTCAAATTTTCATTTAAAAATAATGTTTTTGAATAGTTATTGGAACCAGGATTACAAAAAATGGATGAAAGGCTAATTTCCAAAATTCTACATGTAGAGCGAACAGATGCATATGGAGACAATAACTCAATATAGTTAAAAGTGCCAATTTGCTAAAAATAGATAAATATGATGATTATTGATGGAATTAATTCAATGTCATTCAAAATGAGATGACTAATATCAAAGAGTAGCATTTTTCTGGTATAATTCAAGGAAGATATTTTATGTCCATTATCACCCAATTCTTTAGCAGAAATAGACCCTACACATTAAAAAAAGAAAAGAGAGCAAATCTGCGCTATGCCAAATTAGCAAGAATACATGGTAGTGAGTATTCCTCTTAGACAGGTGGTACCTACCTACCTGCCAGAGTTCAGCTTTGGAAAGATGGTGAAAAACCTACACCTGTCAACTCCAAATGTGGACACTTGCCCTAACTTTTCTTTTATAGATATAAAAGCCAATGAGATCAGTTATCTATGCAGCTACTACTTCTTTTCAGAATCATTAGTGATGGTAACTAAGCCTACCAATAATAATATGCAAAACAAGGCAAAATGAAAGGGAAAAATCAGTGGTTCTTCACATTTGAGGTAAGTCTTTCCTGATCTGGGTAGCTACTTTATAACGGATATAGAGGAATATATTCAGAAGCCACATCCTCAGACAAATTATCCTCTCACTACATTCATAGGTGTAGCCTTTCAGAAATGTTGCCTAAACCATGTGACCTGGCTCTTCTCTCAGAGACAATTGGTCCATTGGTAACTAGCTTATTCAAGAAAGACCAGATTCACTCATTTTAATTTCCGCTCCCTTCCTCCCTCCTTCCCTGTGTCTTCAATTAGAATTTTGAAGAATTTGAATGGAAGGACACAAAAACTGGTGTTATTAACAACTGAATCCTTTAAATGTTGGATTCTAGAAAGACAGTCCAGTCCATGAGTTCCTGTTGTTGAGGTTCCCAGGTCTACTCTGGTTCCCCTAAATTGGGCTGTTTGACTTCCTGATTTCTGTGATATCTAAGTTTCTTTCAATAGGTCCCTTCTACAGACCCTTAAAGTTAGTTTCTATTACTTGTACACTATCAAAGGACACATAAATAATAGAAGTGTGTGTTTGCGTACATGTGTGTGTAGAGACAGAGACAAAGAGAGACAGCATGAGAGTCATAGAGAGAAAGAAACAAAGGCAGAGAGAGAGGCGGTTAGAGTGAATGATTAAAGGGGACACTGACCATTAGCCAACCATAAATGAGTTAAAAGATGCAACTGTTTCCCTCTGGACACCAGTTTATTTCTAAATTTCTAGTTAACATACCTTTCTGTTAAATTCTACTTAAATTTCCTACGTATAAGTATTTTTTCAAAATATGCATGATATTACTTGTTCTATATTAGACTTTTCCTTTCCAGGAAAAAAAAATCTCTTAGACAAATTTCATACAATTATTATACTTAAAATATTTTCAAATGTTATTCCTATATTAAGAAATAAGATTCTTTAGCCCTGGCTGGTGTAGCTCAGTGGATTGAGTGTGGCCTGCCAATCAAAGGATCCCCAGTTCGATTCCCAGTCAGGGCACATGCCCAGGTTGCAGTCCAGGTCCCCAGTAAGGGCCATGTGAGAGGCAACCACACATTGATGTTTCTCTCCTTCTTTCTCCCTCCCTTCCCTTCTCTCTAGACAATAAATACAAATTAAAAAAAAAAAGAAATAAGATTCTTTAGTTTTCAAAACTCCACTGCTTATCTGAAAATTTGATAAACTTTGTTTTATTAAATTAGTAACTTATCCCAATCAACCAGGAACACAGGAGAACTGAACTGTCCTTTGTAGAGATATTGAGAGCTAAGAAAATTATTTATGGAATTTGGAGTTGAGTTGGAAAAGGTTCAGTACTGTATTATCACTTCCTGATGCATTGAGAAATCCTAAAGTTGTATGAAAATGACGTTCAGATGATAATCTTTGAGCTTCCCTCAACCAGACTTTGTCCCATTTTCACTCTCCCAACCCGTCCCATGCTCCCTCTCTACTCTTCTGCCTGACTGGGCCCTCCTGTGATGGATATGAGCACAGCATGCCTGGTGACATTAGTGCTGAGAACCCAATTTAGAAGTGAGGTGGGGGTGGGGATGGAGATGAAGGAGAAGCAGCTAACTTAGCAAATGAAGAACACAAATATAGAGGTGAATAAAAAGACTAAAACGGAAAAAGTGAAAAGGATATATAGTGGATTTTTCTAATCATTTTAACTGGTCCTTGGGTATCATGACAAAGACATACTATGTTCTCATCCATTAGCATGGTTAATATTTACTCTGTAGTGAATAAAAGAGAAGGTATGAGAATGAAAGATATATATCTATATCTCTCCATCTATCTGTCTGTCTGTCTATGTATCTATATCTTCTATACAGAGAGCGAGGGTACTTCTTTGCATAGAATCATAAATACTTTAGGTTTCAATATGTGGAATTCCTGTACTCAACTAATAATATCCTGTACTTGAAAAACACGTTGTTTGCAAAACATTTTTATTTTTATAACTTTATTTGAACCTCAAACCAGCCTAGTAGAAAAGATAAGTCAGGATTTGGAGCATTTTTTTCATGTGTCCACTACATAGATGAATAAATTGAGGCTCTGGAAGATTGAGTTACTTACCCAAGGTCACATGACAAGCAATTAGCAAAGTCAGGTCTAGAACCCAGAAGAAAGGTTTATTCCACTACGAAGACATGAAACAGGACATTAAACAAACAAAATAAGGCCTGTAAATAATTAAAGATGGGGAATCTGGAGGGTCAGCCCCCCACACTACAATGTAAACTCACAGCAAGTGTGCTACTCTGATCTAAGCAGACAGGAAAGGAGAGTGTAACTTTGACCACACCACCTTGTGAGGAGGACCTATAGAGCTGAATGTGGATTTACACCAAGTTAGTTCTGAAGAGGTACGTGAGACTGGTCTTGTGTCCCAAACATCTCCCCTAATGTCCCCTCATGATGACCTTTCCCTTCTTTTATTCCCTCAGTAAACATTTTTATTGAGAAATTAATATGTGTCAGACACAGCTTAAAATGCCTGTTTTGTCTAAATTACCCATTTGGAATGTTTTATGTTTTCCTGAAAACTCTTCTTTCATAACCTCACCCACTCAACACTTACCTGAGGTAATGGTAATCAACAGGAAAACTACACGTGGACTTGAGTGGAGGACAAAAAAATAGAATAACTCCAAAACAGAGACTGAGAACAATGTGTCATATATAAAATAAGAGTGTGGGCATTGGGAAACACTACTCAATTTGGGCAGTTGAAGACAAATTTCATTTTGTCTTATTTCTCTCTTCTAAAGGCCATGCCAATTCAGTCAGAGAAAAATACACTACCTAGAGTCTGGTAAGAAGTATTTTCATGGAAAGCTGTGGTTATAATTTGCCTCATACGGGGCACGATATGCCTACTTCAGAATCCAAATCCCTTCGGTCTATTAAACCTAAAAAACATAAAAGTGATCTGATTCTCCTTCATTTTACATGACTTTTGAAGAACTACTTACCATTCAACCACCCTTTACCTCCGTGCAAGGTTTCTCTTTGAGGAATTTTATTATGTGGCTACTTCAGTGAGAAGGAAAGAATTCCAAAATGAAAATAAACTTCATTCTTGAATACAGGTCCCTGAGCACAAACCAGTCTATTTTGAACTTTGTATGATCAATGAAATAAGTCAACTAAGAATAGCAAGACATTGAGTCAAGGTTTATTTGTAAAAGTTATGAACAATGCAATGAGTGAGCACTTGGCCTAAGGAAAGGGCATGAAAAGACCCAAGACTATAGTAACCACATGTCTTTCCTGGGACTGCTCATCTCAGAGAGTGGGGCTCCATGCTGCTGGTTGGTGGGGAGGAAGACATCAAAGGGATGTTTCCAGAGAGTACCAGTTATGGCAGTTTGGAGAAATGCAGTATTAATGGGCTCATTTTTTGCCTGCTTTCATTAATAAGTGATGGTTATCAGCCTATAGATCAATAACAAGAGCCAATGATGATCAGCTCCACTTCAAAGTTTAATGTCAATAGATTAAAGAAAAAATATACTGGTGGTTCCATCCATTTAGATATGCCACAAATTATGGAAATCTATGAACTACATTCCATATCCCTTTAGCAAACACATGATCCACAGCTAAAACCAAGTACTGTGTTCTAGCAGGCACTGGAGATAGGAAAAAGATTTAGGATTTCATCTTTCCTTTAAGCAGCTCACAGTATGGACATCAGTATGTGAAAAAAAATGCTATGTAGTGCAGCAAGTGATAGAATAGTGATATTATACAATACAGCATAGTCACAAAGAAAGTAGAAGAAGCTTAACTTAGGAAGGTCGAGGATGGCTTCAAAGAGCTAACTCTTAGAAGGAAAATGGGAATTTTCCCGGCTGAGAGGGAGTGTAATGTGGGCAGAGTACAGTATGACCAAAGGCACCAAGGCTTGAAAAATGTATGTCTTGCCATAAGGTGGGAGGAGGGGATGTTTTAAGATGGCCTGGAAAGGTAAGCAAGAGAAGGTCATGTCTTCCATGCTGAACAGTTTGTATTTTTGCTTTCAGTTAAGAGAAAACATTAGAAGATTTTAAGGAGGAAAATCACATGACAAGATCTGTGTTAGGTAAAGGTAAGTGAAGTGTTATTTGCAAGGAGAATTGAAGAAGAGCAAGAAGGAGGTAGGAAGTCCATGTAAGAAGCTATTGCTTTTGTCCAGATAAAAGGTAGTAAAAGTCTGAACCAGGTTATTTCTGGTGGAGTTGGAAAGTAGAGGATGGATTCAAAATCTTTTTTAAGTAGAATCGAAGAATTTAGTAGCTGGATGTGGGGATTTTTTAAAAAAGTTCTATATTCATGATTACTCCCAGGTCTCTAGAGTTTGCAAGCTGGCTATACCATGGGGATTTGGAGGAAGACTAAGTTGAAGACTGAGTATGGTTTTGTACACAATAAACACAGTTTTATCTCTTAAATACTTAGACAACGACACCTAATGAACCAGGAGCTCAGGAGAGATATCCAGTGTACAGATTTGGAAATCACACAGGTGGTTAAAACTACCAGCATGAATGAGATCACTTAGTACTGGTGTGTAAAGTAAGAGGAGAAATGGATCTAGATCATGTACCAGAAGATAATTGATATTTTGGGGATAAGAGAATTAAAAAAGCCAGCAAAGAAGATTAAGACAGACCTGCCTGAGAGGGAGAATGAGAAGAGTTATCATGGGGCTCAAGTGAGGAGAACATTTCAGGAAGAAGTAAAGACAACAATATAAAATGTCGAAGGGATATCGAAAGACAAATTGAAGAGTCTGTGGGTGTGGTGTCTTTTTCAGAATATGTTTCAGTTGAATTATAAGAACAGAAGGCTATTAAAGTAGATGGAGTTGTGACTGGGAAGTAATGAAGAGAAGAAAATGTGGGGAGAACTTCCAGGGACTTTATTCTAACAGGAGGGTGAGCCAGAGCACTGTAGAGCTGGAGACAGGAGAGTCAGGAGATGGTCCTTTATGAAAGAAGAGACAAGAGCATATTCATAGGCAATGGGGAAAGGAGAAGATGAAATCTCAAGAGAGGGTAGGACTGGATGGAATGAGGTTCTGGAGAAAAAAATAAGAGCAAGAGCATAAACAGAGGAATCAACTGTGACCAGAAGCAACTATTCCCTACTAGAAAAAGACAGTGTAGGGGTCACTGGACAATCTTGAACAACTGGCAGTTTTAAGCCAAATCTCACATTGCAAATCTTGGACAGAACTTTTTTTTAACTTTTGTATAGATCTTTGTTTTCACATTCATTTTGTATTATCCCTACAAAAACCCTTTAAGGCAAGCAGAGTGGGATATTTGCTTGTTTGTTTTTGGATTTGGTGTTGTAGCCTCCATCTTACAAAAGAAAAGTGAAGCTCAAGATCATACGATTCATTCAAGATCATAGAATCAGTATATGACATAAACTAAGGACTCTCAGCACAGTGCTTTTCCCAACACCTCAGAGATCGTTGTGACGAATTCAGTGCGATGGTACACAGGCAGCCTGACAACACTTGAAATTCAGATGGGAGAATCCCTGCCCACAGTCACTTCTTTGATTGACAACACTTGGTTGCCTGAATGTCTCTGACAGCTAATACGGAAGTGAATGCTGTATCTTCTCTTGAGATGACCTGGGTATGTGCAACCTTTGAAATGTTCCCTTAACATTAGAGGAAGATTTTAGACTTTTCTTACTTTACCAGTATGAACAAGGAGAACATTTGGTTAATATAAGTGCTTTACTATTGCTTGAAAGGAACCCCCCCACCCCTTTCTTATGCTGCCAGGTAAAACTGAAGTATGTGGAATTAACAGCCCCAGGCATATCACTGACAACTTCACTAGGAAAGAGGCAAAAGAGACCCCTTGCCAATCTCCCTCTCAGTGAACAGGAGCACTGCCCTTTAGCATAAAATATGAAAGGAGGTTTCTCCAGTTGTGCCAACTCAGCAAGAGAAAAAATTAACCCCACGTGTTCTTATCCCAGTTGCCTCAGCATGGGTGAGGAGGGAGGGACCAGAGTTACAGATTGTCAGCATGAGACAGAGAGCAGGCTCATTGTGTGTGGCTTAGAAGGAATCACAGACCCCCCTGATAGGAACACATTTCTAGATTCATCATACATTTTCTGAGGTTCTCTACAAGTCCAGATAATCTGGCAGAAGAAACCAACCCTTTAAACGATTTCTTCTTCTGTTTAAATTTTTGGAAATGTGTGGTAGAAATCAGCATTTTAAAAAAATGAACATTTTCAATTATATTCAATAGAATGTCTCCATTTAATTAATTCACTTAGTCCCTGGGTGACACTGGGTGTGGCTCAGAGAGATTTAGGAGGAATCCAATTTATAACTAGGAGGAATTGTCTGCATCAAGCAGCGAGGCGGCATCCTGTTCCACACCTTTCCAACACTGCGAGGAAAGAAGAGGCTGGAATTCTCAACCGCAGATCACGCTCTCTGAGATCAGGATTATTTGTTGTATGAAGGAAAAGGCAGATGTTGGCACGGTTGAAGGGTGGGGGCTGAGGGGCTACTTGCTTGTATTGGTAGTCTTTACACTTCAGTTAAAGTCCTTAGTTTTAAACAAAGGACATACCTCATAGTTTTCCGGCTTCATGGACTCAGATCCTATCTTGCAAGTTTTTCATCATCTGCAATATGCATGGTAATTAAGCTATTTAAAGTTAGCCCCAAGATATTTGAAAATCACAAGCCAATAAAATCTCAGGGATTCTTTTATTTTATTCCTCTTTTGCCCACTCCTTTCTTATCTTCCCATCTCCATCCCTCTGCCATTCTCTTCTTCCTGCTATAATAATCTATAGCGGTTGGTAAGTAATGGTCAATAAAGATCATTTACGCTTCCTTCTCACTCTCTGGCAATGTATTACAACTCAGAAATCCAAAATTGCTTCTTTATGCCGCTCAAGTGGAAGAGGAAGGAAGTGCAATCTCTCCAGCCCCCTCCCATGTTTCTGCTGGATTTTATGGGTGTGGCCGAGTTTAGACCTTTGCAGGTTTTTGCCCTTCTTCTATTCCCTGTTAGGGGCTAGGATGATGCCAGAAGAAACATAAACACAATCAGATTCTGCCATGTATGATACAGGATCATTTCACCCACAAACAGGAAACCTGTGTGAGACTTCAGTACTCACACTATAGAAATGCCAGTCAGTATAGTATGGAGCCCACGCCCTGAATACATTATTTCCTTCAGTTTGATTTAATACTATCCTACCTACTGACTTATGTGAAGGATACACAGCAGTGGTAAAGAGGGAACAGGACCATTTCACACAGAAGCTCATGTTTATAAAATGCATGGGCAAAATAGAACACTTTCTATACCTTTCATTTTCTCTCTTGAATATAAACTATGCTAAACCACACGCAGGCATGTGGAAGCCATACAGAGTACATGCATGACTATTGTATATAAAGTGTGCAGATGGTATACACATTTAGTGCTAATTTCTATGACTCCCAAACACAAAATTTCAGCTTCATCACTTTGCACATCCCACTGAACACGTGGGGCTGCACTGAGATAGCACCCTAGTGAAGGCAGCTTCCCCCTTTGGGGGAAGGGAATTCCTCTAGCCCCAATTCCCTTTCTAAAAAATCATGCCTGGTTTCCTTTGTCAAAGGGGGGGTATGCATATACTTGTAAGTGTATACATAAAGTGGCAAAAAGTTATAATGCAGCATATTTTTATTTCCAAAAATTAAAGCATTTTCAAATGAATACCACTGGCTTCCTTAGGGCTTCGCCTTCCTCAATTGTATTTGCCCAGTTCATCAGCGGGGCAACCTCAGGACATTTCCTTGACAGTGTGCTTAACCCAGCCACCTGTATCTATTGCATTTCTGTATTAGAATGAAGGCCAGGAGAAGTGCTCTGGTTTGAAAAATGAGCCAAAGGAAGCATCAATCCCTAGAGCCATCGAGCAGTTTAGGGAAGTGCAGCACGTAAGGCTTTCATGCTCTTCCCCACACACCTCTACACAAACCACACACAAAACCCCAGGTGCCTGCTTTCTTTCTATTTTTTTTCTTTCTTTTTCTTTCTTTCTTTCTTCCTTCCTTCCTTCCTTCCTTCCTTCCTTCCTTCCTTCCTTCCTTCCTTCCTTCCTTCCTTTTTCTCTTTCTCTCTTTTTCTCTTTCTTTCCTTTCTCTCGCATTTCTTTCTGTCTCTCCACCCACTGCTCTGATATTCTGCTTCTGTCTCCTTTCCCCTTCCTCTTCCTTCTCTTGCATCCTTACTCCCCTCCCCTCCTTTCAGGGCGCTGGCTAAATGTTCAAATCTGCAGGCTGTTTCTTCTCCACTCTCCTCCTTCACCCCCTTTGGATTAGCAAGTGTATTACAAATTGCCCAATATCCAATACCTGCACAGGAATAATGCCCAATTCCTATTTCTTGCACCACACCCCTAAGGCAATCAATCTGCAAAGGGCTTCTTTGACCAAGACTGCCATCCCCTCCCAAGGGCGCGCACACAGTCACGCACAAGCACACCCTCGCCCATTTTGCCCCGTAACCTTCGCCAAAATCACTCAAACGTGTTCCGATAAATGTTTGAAAGCCTCATTCGGCGAATGCCAGGGCACTGTGGGCTCCTGCGGAATAACGTACTCGTCGTTCCTCCCCAACCTACTCCAATCAAGTTTCTAAAATGTCTTTCAAGAAATAAGTGAGCAATTTGAAATGGAAGAAAAACCTGGGCAATGCAGGAGGAGGGCGGGGACTGGAATTCTTGCTCATCTTGTACGTGTCCCTCTTCCTGATGAAAATGAGTCACCATGCCTATCTAGAATGTTAGCCAGACTCTGGTCACTGACAATCCCAGGAAAGATGCAGGAGAAGGAGAGGAAAGACCTGACTTCCAACAGGTAATACTCGGCTGGTCTTTCCCATCCCATCTGAGCTCAAAGCTCCTAGGGGCGTGGTCCACCATCTCCTCCGACCAGCTGGTGCACAATCGCTAAGGGGATTTTCCCCTTCCACGCGGCCAATTTGTCCCTCAGCCCCCGTCGCCTTCAGATTCTCTTTTTGAAAAATAAGCATCTCCCAAATCACAGTTTCATTCATTGATAGATAAATAAATAAATAAATCCTTCACATGTTCTTCCATTAATACCTGCGCCCATTTGAAGCTCAGGCGTGTAGGAGGAAGGCTTCTCCCGCAGCACATGTGAGAAAATTGTGAGACAGAACAAGCAATACTCATTACTGAATGTCATTCTCTCAGCCTGCTTTCTGCAAATATAAAGGGTTGCCTCCCCCTCTTGTAGGTAGAGCCCTCATCTTTTCCCCCACACCCATTTCAACATCCACACCAGCAAAACCAGACCCGAAATGCTAAACATTTACTAATAGCACACCCCCCCCCCCATCGTATTTCTAGCCAAACCGGCATATTTTTTTCTAACCTCATCTTAATTAGTAGCAGCAATTCAAAACCAGAGCACAAGAGACAGAACAGAATAAAAGCTGGGATGCAACCGGCAGTTACCATATGCTAAGGAAAAGAGAGCACCATGGCCAGAGCAGAAGCAGTTAAAATATTTTTTCTGCCTGTACAGGGAAACACTGTGCTCTGGTAATTTCACAACAGCAAGAAGTAAAAATCTTTAGCTCTACCTGTTTGGTTCTTCTCATACAGCACAGCATGGTTGTATCCTCCCTTGCCTTCTTCCTGCCTTCTCTCCTTTCCTCCTCTCTCTTTCTTATTTCCCCCCCTCTCCACCTCTTTTCTGCTCGCTTGCTCACTCGCTCTCTCGCGCTGCGCGCTCTCTCTCCCTCCCTCCCTCTCTCTCTCTCCCTCACACACACCAGGGCAGTTAGCAGCAACTGTAAGGTCCACAGCTATTGCTCATCGCACATGCTTTCTCTCTCTCTCTCCCTCTCTCTCTCTCTCTCTCTGTCTGTCTCTCTCTCCCTCTTCTCTTCTCTCTTTCCTCTCTTCCTCTCCCCACCTACTCTCTATCTTTCTTTTTCTCCCCTGTGTCTCCGTCTCTTTCTCAGAATTGTTCGCAAGCTTTCAATGACTAATCACTTCCCCAGCCCCCACCCCCTTTCTAGACAGTCGCCCCCTCCCAGTCCCCTGCCAGCCTCATGAATATTTAAACATCTCCAATCTGGACCCAATTACCCACCGACTTTTAGACTGTATTGAGAGTGTGTTGGGGTGGGGGCAGAGAAGGATATTCCAGCCGGTTCAGGAGACTGGGTGGAATGTGTTTTATGGAAGAGGGTCCTGGGGAATGCTTGTATTTCTTTACTAACTCTTTTCTTTTCCCAATATCATAAAAGCAAAGAACAGCTATTCTGAATGAGTAATCAGAGCTATACAACATGTTATATCTGCTCTTTAGGCTTTATGCACAGTTAATAATTGTGAGGGTTAAATTGTCTCAAAAAATAAAATAACGTAAATATTATACATTTTATATATACAGTACTCAGTAATCATATAACCTAAAATAGATAATATGTATAAGGCAAAATATGCACAAACATATCTCATGTACGCTGTAACATTCTCAAAAAATCCACATAAAAATATTGCATTTTTAACATTTCAAGCACATGAGTTCAGAAGTAGTACCCAGTGTTTAGAAATTAGCAACCATCTAAAATCTATTTCTAAACCCAGTGTTTAGAAATTAGCAACCATCTAAAATCTATGGTAGTTTTTTTTTTCTTAATGCACATACACCTGTTTGAAAATTGGGGTTTCTTTGAATTTTGCTGAAAAAAACTGAGCACATTTGAACACCAAGTCTGGTAACCCAAATGATATGTTACAGTCCAGGCAAGAAGAATAAAAGTAAACTCATTTGTTATGAGAAGCAGAGATGTATCATGAAACCCACTTCCTCTCTTCCTCCTATGGCCTTGTAATTAGAGTAAAGAAAAAGCTGTCTTTTAAAAAAGTGTAAACAATACAATTTTCAGATGTATAGTACTGTGTGATTTTGGAAATGTTACCGAACCTCTCTGCACCTAATTTTCTAATTTCTAAAATAAGGGTAATAATGTCAATTTATTATTGGTGAAGACCAAATAATAACATGTATGCAAAGCACAACAAAGTCATTCTCAATAGATTGAGTAGATTACCTCAGGGGCTGTATTTTTCTGAAATTTTGGTGAAATTTTCAAGTACCATTTCAAAAAACTTGTCAAACTATTTCTTGTTTTTTATTAGTGATACTAAGCATCACCAATTAAAAAGCTCATATTTTTTCTAGTCCCTCCCAGACATAAGCCTAGTTAATAGGTGTCAACCAGACAGCTTATTATCATATATATTATCAGCATCACTGAGCTTAATATGTGCTAAATACATTTTAACAAAATTCAAGGTACACTCCTCTCAGAATGGACTATCTCAGAGAAACAGACTCCCGAGGGGTGATCGTTATAAATTATCCCCAGAGGTCTTCCTGGGCCTCATCTGCTTCAGATCTAGCCTTACTTGGTCTTTTATTCCTCTCAATTTGCCTCTGAGTTTTCATATATTATTATTAAAATACAGAGTTAGGGTCAGAGCTTAATATTTTTTAATGTAATGAGCCCAGTCAGAGCCGAGCTTCCAAAATCAGCATTCTGTGGACGTAAGTAATAGAAGAAGGTAGAGGATGGGAGGAAATGGCTTCATCAGAGGCACTCTGGTTGTGGGTTAAGATCACCCACCGAGCCTGCAGGGAGCTGGAGAGTGATAAAGGAAAGATGCAGAGGGGGTGGGCGAGAACTGACGGCCAGGGAGAAGAATGGCTTTTTCCGGTGTTTAAACAGACCTATATAGCTAAAGTCATTTTGTTAACTATGTGGCCCAACATAGGCAGCTAACACAAGCTCACATAGTAGGCCCTAAAAAGAAGCCAACTCCTGTCCTTTCAATGCACCGCCCTGAGCCCTCCCATTTATAACTTCTTTTCCTTTGTATTTATTGGAAGAAAACTTGGACCCAAGTGGCATAATGAAGTCAAACAGAATCTAGAGCTCAAGACTAGGCATAAGCCTGGATGAACTCTGTGACTCAAATATGCTAAGCCACCCCTCTTTGTATCAATTTCCTCAGTAGTTCACATGCATTATTTCATCTAATACTCTAAATGAGGTCATTGCTATTATTAATCTTATTTTGATGGAGTTACTTAAGCTAAGTAAATTAAGTACCTAGACTAAGTCACACAGATAAAAGAGGTAAAGTTGTAACTCTAAAACCCTGTTAGCTACTAAAATACGTTGCCACTCAATGGGCCTCTACAACTCGTTACTTCTGGTCCTTAAAAAATTAGACAATGTAGTGAAAATCGTTGTGTTGAAATGAAATTAGCATTCTGAAAGGTTCACCTTTTAGGCCCAGCCCTTACCTCGAGGGCCACAGAGAGCAAGCTGATACCTTCCTCCAGTAGCCAGCCCTCCACACATCTCTGACCAAACATCAGCTATTCCACCCCCTCTCAGGGGCCTCAGTCTTTACAGCCCTGCCCATTTCAGATACCTCCCTCTGGACATACTACATTCTGTCGTGAGCCTCTGAAAATTACTTCCCAGAAGGGAACTCAAGGTTCCAAATTTAATTTGAATAATATGGAATCAATTTCAATATTTTTTCCCCTTTAAGCAATGGAAGTTATGGGATGGTAAAGGAATAAGGAAGAGAGAAGCATACTTTATGTGATCTTGGCAAAATATATCTACATATAAATAAAATAACCAGTACTATTTTGATCCCCACCAATAAATCCACTAATCTGTATATCCTTATAGCCAATCCCAGAAAATGCCTAGGCTTAAACTCCATGATTGGGCCTTATTTAATTTTAGATTAGCAGATTAACTCATGAGACTATCAGGTAATTTTCTGACTATGGGTTAGGCAATAACACCATTCTAAATGAAGGTGAAGAATAATAGAGGCCAGGACCCACTTCTACTCTCATATCTCTTTGAATTTCACTCTAAATTGATGCTGTTTTCATAATAAAACCAAAAGGTATTTATTGGGCTTTATTAAGGGCTACATTTGTCTTTTTACTCCGCCTTCCAGTTTATTTTTTTTAACTTTGAGTCTTAACCTTTTTCTTGCTGTATTAGTTTACTAGGGCTGCCATAAGAAAACACCACACACTATGGGGCTTAAACAGCAGAAACTTATTTTCTCACACTTCTAGAGGCTGGAAGACCAAGGTCAAGGTGCTGGCAGAGTTGGTTTCCTCTGAGGACCTTAAGGGAAAGACCTATTTCCAATGTCTCTCCTTGGCTCACTGAAGGCCACCCTCATACAGCCTTGTCATGTGGTGGTCCCTCTGTGCATGGGCACTCCTGGTGTCTCTCTGTGTCTGAATTTCCTATTACTAAAGGACATCAGTCTGACTGGATTACAGCCCACACATATGACTTCATTTAAACTTAATTGTCTCTTTAAATGCTCTATGTTTAAATGTAGTCAGTCGCATTCTGAGGACCTGGATTTAAGTCTTCGACATATGATTTTTTTTAGCAGGGGAGACACAATTCAGCCCATAAAACCTGCATTCTCTATCAGTACTTTCTGACTTGAATATATTCATGTATTCAACATCTTCTGTGTTGCAAAAATATCCTGCCCTCAAGGAGATACACAGAGATGAAAAGCAAAACAAATGCTATTTTAATTAAACAAGATTTGATGCCAAATGTGCGTTATAAGAATTCAGAATAGGAAAGAATTCACTGTGGACCATGCTAGGTCTTTCATTTCATGATTAGGATTTGAACAAGTGGAGAAAGCACAATGAATTTTAGAGAAGGGAAAGGCATCACATTAGAAAAGGTAAAATGCAAATAATCGCTGTATGATCAGGGACTGTTAATATACAGAAGAGGGGAAGCTGTAAAGGAGAACCTTCCAAGAGAGAACCTTGGAAGGGTAGGCTACACACCCAGATTAAGAAGGACTTGAAGGGTCAGGATAATGGAGTGCATTAATGTCCTAGGGCTGCCGTAAGAAATTTCTACAAACTTGAAGGCTTAGAACAGCGGAAATTTATTCTCTCATATTTCTCTAAGTCTAAATTCAAGTGTAGGCAGGATTAGTTCTGTCTGGAGGCTCTGAGGAAGAATCCATTCCACACCTTTCTCCTAGCTTCTAGTGGCTGTGGTCAGTCCTTGCCATTACTTGGTCTGAAGATGGAGTGATTCCAATCTGCCTCTTCTCAGATGGCCTTCACCGTTTTTTATAAGGACACTTGTCATTGAATCTAGGATGATCTTATCTCCAGATCCCTAATTTAATTGTATCTGCAAAGACCCTTTCCCCCAAGAAAGATAACATATACAGGCACTGAGGGTTACAACTCGGATACAGCTCTTTGAGGTACACAAGTCAACCCACGACAGGGGATCAGACATAGGTTTGTGAGGATAGACATTTTAGAGAGTGCCTGTGTGAAGCTGTACAGTATGGAATGGGGAGAAAGGTGTAATGGGGTCCAGTAAGAGGAACAGGAAATTATTCTAATGCCTAGATCAGGAAGAGAAAGTGAACTGTCATTGTTGAGTGCCTAGCATGTTCCAAGTATGACATATTTTATGCTTTACATATTCCGTCTCATTTGCCCCACAGAGGAATAGTCGAGGGGAAGAGAAAAAAAATATTAAAGATTGCACTTGGGAAGCTTGGAGAATGAGATTACAAAGTTCAGATGTGAGGAGGTCCAGAAAGGAACCTGGTGTTGTGAGAAAGGTGATGAGTCCGTTTTGATAGGGATCATTTTATGGAAGTGTTGAAATGTTCAAGTGCAGCACAAGATCAGATTTAAGGGAGAAGACTCGGAAGTTGTCTGAGCCTGCCAAAATTTTCCAGGCAGACATGGCCGCCTCAGGCTCCAGAGGAGTGGGAGCCTCTCTGGTATGATGTCACCATATTCATTAAGCTGATAGAATTTCAGTATGGCCTTCCTGCCAGAATTTATCCTGCTTCTTGCAGGTAGATAAGAGTTTAAAGCCAAGACCTGGATGATTCTTAGGACTCTAAATCTCTGTCCATCTTTCCAGACTTACCTCAAATCCTCTTAGAATTTCTCCCTCCAGCACACCCTGGAGGCCTCCTGAAATTCTTAGTAGACAATATGCCAGAACAATGAAATCTCAGGGAGGTAACCAGGTGCTGGTGGCACAGGAGGAGAAGACAAAAAGCATGCAGCCCACAAACTAAGACTCAACTTGCCACCAGCTCTCGAAGAAGTTGTGGTTGCCTAAGTGAACAGATCTCAGTCACTTATATCACTATTTAAGCAGCTGATGTGAAAAATTCTATCAGATTACACAAACCACCATCAATATACAATCAGAGCCTGAAATTAGAGCATTTTGAAAATTTGGTCACTGAAGGAACCACAGAACTTTCCACTCACCTCTCTCCTATTCCTCTGGAAGTATTGTAACAGTTTGTTATTTAGCCTATCTCCCTGCTGCTTCCCCCAAACACATGTATCTGAATGGCAAGCACCGTGTCCTACATTTCACTGTTTCTGGTGTTTCTAGCAGGGGTATGCATGGGTTTCATGGGAGCCAAAAGTTATATGATTTGGGGGGGACTTCTTTAAGAAAAAGAATACAAGTGAAGCATGAATGTGAATATTTACTTGAAATAAGAAGTCATATCATATATTTTAAATGATATATAACACAAAAGTTGATGTATGCTATGAAATTCAGAAAAATAAATGTAATATTTTAAAATAACTCCTTAACACATCTTTATAATTTCTATTTCTTTGACTACATGTTCTTTGATCCTCTTTTTGTATGGCAATGACTGTGTAATATAACATTCTGAAGGAGAATGGAGACATAATCTAGTCTTTCCTCTAACACAAGTGAGTGGATTTATTTTTGGTATGTATACAGGAGGCTTAAAATATGAGACTTCATGTACTGATGTATTTTTGGTGTAAGGCATTCGTTAATACAAAACACAGGAATTCTAGAAATTCTATTTCAAGCAATTGCTATGGAAAGGGAAAGTATGTATTGTATATTTACAATTGAGTTATGTGGCAGTTTAAAAATTTGTTCCTGAAAGGAAGGAACTTTGGTTTTGGTCAGGCATCGGTGAGAACTGAATCTCCCACTTAAAATTTTACACAAGTGGTGACCGGAAAAATTTCAGACTAGCTTCTGGTTTCATACATTTCAAGCTTTGTTGTTTCTCATTTTTACCCATGACTCAGGTACCACATTATGTAGGCCAGGTGATGTTTACATTGTAATTTAACCTCTGGTCCTACACTTCACGTAAGCAAGCCCAGTGAGTTGGCATGTTGTATTCCTTGAAGTCATGGATGGCTAACATTAACTTAACTCTACATAAAAGCCCCTAAGAACAACATAGATATATCTCATAAACCCAGTCTAAATGTAACACCAATACAAACTCAGCGTACCTGGTTCCTCAAACTGCCTATAACCATCCAAAACAATCTGACATGAGGGAAGTGTAACAGATGGAAAGTTTGTTTGGAAAGAAATAGGAATCTTAAAGGGTTGCTATTAAAATATCTTACTATTTCAAATTTTATACAAATGTACAAACATGTGATGTACGGTCCATGCATGTGAGGAGCCCAGAATATTAAAGTGAATTAGCTTCTTGGTAAACTTGCTTTCATTTTTTTAGTATTGAGTTCAGAGACATTAAGTCTTCAATAAAGAATTGTTAGAGAATGATAAGAGGGTGCGAGGAAGAGAGAGAAGAAGGGGGAAAAGGAAGGCTGTTTGAACTAAATTTCAAACATTGACTTTCAGGATCTCCAATTGTTTCAATCTGTAGTTGTTATGTTCTTCTACATAGACATGCCTATGTTTCTCACCATCCCTACTCATACACTCAGTTCATCCCATTCTAACCTTCTTTCTGGAGTGCGCATGGCTTGGAGAAATGACAAAACATAGCCTTCCTGGTGGGCTCCCAACATGAAACTCTCACTTGGGTTCCATTAAATGCTAACCACCATCATGTGGGCGAATTAGGGAGGTGTCTTTCTCCAAAGACAATTTTCCTTAACTCATAATATTTTATCTTCTCTCATGTCTTACGATAACAATGCTTTTACTATTTTCTATAAACTGAACAGTGTTGGGAGGTTTTATATACTATATAATTTATAGTTGGGTAATAAAAGAAATTTTAGGTATATAGCTTCATACTACTTAATTTGCTCACATTGGCTTGAAGTAGTGATAGATTTTACTTCAACATTATTGATTTCAACCCTCGTTTTAAGAGAGCAGCTCATCCTGTCATTCAGTCCTTTAGATTATTTTCTCTTTGTCCCCTTTTCCCACTGCACCATGATTTTGTCAAGACTAGAACTGAGCTTTTGTGCTTAACAGCCTTGGCCCTTTAATGTCTAAATTCAGGTACATTAAAATTCTTCACAGTGGAGCCATCAGAAGACACCTAGGGTTTCCAACATACTCTGTCTACAGAATTTTCTTGAACAGACATTCCCATTCTCTGTCCTTAAGGGTCTGGGATATATACATATTCCCAATAAACCTCATAAAATCTCCCTTTAAATCCCCCTGCTACCTGTAAGATCCTCCAGAGTTCCTCTTCTAGTTATTTAATTTTTTATTCCCACATTCCCTATTCCTTTCTTCACCTTAAAATGTCAAACTTCTCTAAAATTTAATGAAAAAGTCCACCATTCAGACTTCTCAAGATTCTCTGTTGATTAAAATATTCTTCTCTGAATTTCCCAGACAAAATTAGCATGCAATAATTCTATTATACATCAGTTCACACCGCAGTCTCTCTAATCCACATATAAATGTTGAGTACTAAAATCTGAAATTATATTAGTTTATATATATTTAATCCATTACTTTAGAGTGTACAGAATTATTTAAAATGCCATATTGTCTATATCTCCACTACTGACTAATGACTCTAAAGTTTTTGTTTAATTTTTCAAGTTGAGGGAATCTCTCATTAAGGTTTGTCATCCTCATTTCTGATATATGATATATTAGGAGTCTCTTTTCCTCACATTAACAAATTGTCATCTTCTGGGCCTTCATCAGTGTGGATATGTTTAGTGGTCTGAAGGACAACGAGGATATGAGCTCTCTCTTAATAAGTCTTCAAATAATCAGCCTCATAGAAATTGGGCTTACATGCCTTCAATCATTTGCATTGCATACCCTTGAACTTCAAAGATTTCAGGAGGCTGGATGACATCTAACCAGATGACTTTTCATCTGGCCCAATTCCCCATTTGATGTTATCAATGTTAAAATATCTTGTGCTTGAAGGGAAGCATGTTACTTCCAAAACTTTCCATCTTTAACTTTTTACCACTATTAAGATCATCTTTCCAAAGGTATAGATAATAATAAAAGATTAAAAAGTAGGAAGTGATTCATTTTGACTATCTTTTAAAATGTTAATTTATTTAATTTTAAGTTTATATTGTTTAATTTTTAATACTGGATCTTTTTAACAAATGACTGGAAAAACTCCTGAAAATTTAACAATTAGTTTGCAAAAGCTCATACAGCTATGTTTACCATATCACTTATTTACTCCAACTAAAACTTTGGAGCATTTGTTTATGTGTCATGCTGTTTAACTAAGTACCCTCCACACTTTCCTAAAGTCTTCTAATTCTATTATTAGCTTTTGTTTCATCTTTTTCATCTGGGTAAAATATTGTGTCTGTATTCTTATTTAGCTTCACCTTGTTAAATTCACTCAGTCTGTCAATAACTCTTTAGATCCCAATTCTGTCATCCCACATTTCTGTCATCTTTATCCCTTCTGGCTTCCTGTCATCTCCACATTTGATGAGCAAGCCTTATATATCTCTATCTGAGGCATCGAAATTTTAAAAAATGTATGACAGGACAGGGCCAAGGACATCATCTTTAGCCATGCAAATAGAATCCTTCCTGCATACAAGCATCAAACCAGCGATCAGCTTTGATTCAATGAGATATCTGTCTACTGAACTGCCTTTGCACTCAGTCCTAATTTCCCCACCTTGTCCATAAAACTCGAGAGAGATTATTTATGAAGTACATGACTGAAGTCCAGAAACTCTCTCTTTCTTCCTTCTCATGCCAGAAAAAAGGTTACACTTCCCCTAAGCAAAGCTGACCCCTTTCTCCAGGATTTATCGATTATGCCTCCTCTCTTTTGTCTTTTCAATCTTCTTGCTTCTTCTGCAACCTCCACCCTCCTTGAATATAGACTGCATATAAGAAGGCCTGAAAATGTTTGTTTCTCCACTCTCCTTTTTTTCCATTTGTAATATTGCATATTTGAATTTTTCCACTTTCTTCGGGCTTACCATTCCATCTTTTCCCTTATTCTCAGTGTGGGCAATAGCACAACCTCGTTCTCACTTAGAAAGTAGAAGCATTCAGGCAGAAGTTTCACTCATTTGCTGCTTGCCACCTTAAAACTTATCTGCACTTGAACCTGGCAAAGTGGAGATGGAAATTTCCCCTGCGTATTTGGAATAATATAGTGTTGTAATTCCTCAGAGGCCTTGCTCTTCCTATTTCTTCTCTTATATCATCACTATCTTCCTCCCAACGGAATCTTCAGCCTCATCCTTTAAAAGACTCTAGCTTCTTTCCTTTCTTCACAAATAAAATATTCTCCTTCAATCCAGGCTCTGCATCTTATTGTGTGCCTCTGCCCACCATCTTCACTTCTTCGCTTCTTCACCTCCTCTTCAATTCTCAGTTCTTGGCAATTTGCCTTTTGTGTTCACCAATCCATTGGCTTTAATTAGGTCTCCAGAAACGTCATAGTTGTCAGTGTGAACCCACTCTCTTTTCTCTCTCTCTCCTCTTTCTGAAACACACACACACACACACACACACACACACTTTTTTATTTCTTACCTTATAAGGCTTCTCTGCAGCTTCATGACTAACCACTTCTGGTTTTTGTTTTACTTTTAATTTCCTTTTATCTTGGTTTCAATGGTACTTTATCCTCCTAATTTTCTTCCTCCATCTCTGATGCCTTCCCTTTCTTACTGTCAGATTTCTCTTCCTCGGGCACCACTTGTCTGGGCATTCTCAGCACTGCCCACAGCTTCTACCTACCACCACATCATTCTGTATGACTCTCAATTCTGTATTCTCAGCCTGTAGCTTTTTGGAATTTTGTTTCAAATACAGATCTCCATATGCTTGATTCGCTCTCCCAAAATGAACTCTTATCTTCTCCCTGCGTCTACTCACCAAACTATGTACCGGTACCTCTTCCTATAATCCTTATTCTGGTTTAGAGGAGTGCCACTCATTCACTTGTACAGGCCAAAATGTGCTGAAAACCTCTTTCTTCCTCTTCACCCACAGTTAGTAAGCCCTGAAACCCTTTCGCTGTCAATATTTTAGGTTCTCATTTCTTGTCTGATTTTTTGTGATTGGTTCCTAATTACTTCTCTTCCTATAGTCTCTCATTTCTTTAATCTATCTTCTACCCACAGCCAGTCATCTTTCTCACACATTTCTCCCAGAACATGGACCTCCTCTACTTACCATGTAGTAACTCCCAGTTAACTATAGGAAAAATCCAAATGCCTGGCCACCACATAGCCTGTCTACCTACTTCTCCGATGACATCACTAAACACCGAATTCACTGCATTCTCCAAAGAGATCTATGACTTAGTTACCTCTATGTCTGTACACATATCGACTTCAGTCACAGAATATTTTTCTCAAGTTTAGTAATGAAATTCTCCTTCTTCTAACAGCTGAAATACACTACACTCTCTTCTGTAATCATGATCACACTCTTCACGCCACCATTTCTTATGTTAATATTCTTTTTTCGAAGGCCCCAGTCAAGCACCTATCACACACCTATTTCCATCATTGTTAGCAAACTAAGAAACTAACAAATTTCTTAAAAGAAGGAATTGAATTTTACTTATCTTTGCATCTACAGTTCTTACGACATGATCTAGCATAACTTAGGTAACTCAGTATATGTACACTGACTTTCCTTTATATAATATGTTATACTTCAGTCAAAGAAAAAAATGTAGAAACTAGCATGATTTATTCTCAGTAAATTGATGTTGGCTTTTTGGGATCAGTCCTTTTTCATCTAGATTCTCAAACCAGAATTTCAACATTCAACTCTAGCTAGACAAATGTACCAATATTAAATTCATCATCTTTTTCTCATTTTAATTTTTGAAATAGAAATCATTTTTTTTCCAAATCTGACTCTCCTGTCCCAGGAATGTTACTATAGACACACTCTGGTCAATCACTGGAGCCATTGGGTTGGGTGGAAGCTTTCAGAGTGTATATGTACATGTGCTGATACAGAACCAGGGGCAAGAGGGGCATATCAGGACGGTTTCAGAGCCTGAAGGTAATTAACTCAATTAATGATGATTTTTTAGAAAGTCATTTTGTATTCTATAACAAGAAAAATGGTAGTAGATGATGACATTAATTCTTCTCATGGAAGAATAATTAATTAATAATTAATTCTTCTTCTCTGCTGTCTTCAACTGTCTGTGTTTCTTAACCCTGTGTGTGTTGCGTCCGGTAGTGAAATGGGTGCTGCAGCTCCAGATACTATGGACACCTGTAGGTAGTTATGAGGCAAAGGAGGCAGCACTGATATCTGTCCCTTTTATCACAACATAACAACTTTACCAAAATCCTCTGGGCACATCTTGTCCTACGTCATATTGGACAGAACCGAGCTGAATGATCATACATGGACAGCAGGAAGATTGGAAAAGTAAGTACCTTGCTTTAAAAAAAGAATAACTCCATAGCGAGAAAAAAATGTAAGAGGGAAGGGGGTTGAACACCAACTCCTGTCTGCCTTAGGGAATAAGATGATTAGATTTCTGATCACTGCTCTGTTTCCCAATCCATACTGATTTTTATCTTGCATTACTCTATAGCTCTCTTAGTCCAAAAATTTTACCAAACATGTTTCTGGATCATTTGGACAATGTTTGTGCTGCCTTTCTGACCTGCAGAGCATCTGATTTGAGTTATTGTTCTCCCCTGATACCTACAAAAATGTTGGCATTTTTGTAGATAAAAATCTTATATTTTTGTAGGTAAAAATCTTATAATTTCTAATAATCTTCTAACCTCTTTAGGCTTATTTATGTTATTTTTCTTTACCAGTGCTGAAAAATATTTAATATAATTTAATATAAGTTGCAAATTATACCCATGTTCTAACTCCCTTTTCTAGATCATGAATATAACACTAAACAGAACCAAATCAGAGTGTATAATATTCTCTTTTGAGTCATCACCAACTGTATACATGCTCATTTCATAATTTCTTCACATTTCTAAACCAAATCCTAAGCCTTTTCGTAGAACTTAAGGAAGATCAGAACTTAAATAAGCTTCCAGCATTAAGTGATCTAACACCCTTCATTGGTGCATTTAACTGAGACTGAGCCAAAATAACTAGTTAATGTTTGCGACAATGCTAGAAATTCTGGTTTTCTGGTCTTCAGTTTAATGTTTCCCCCACTAGGTTGCAGTTGGAGTGGGTTTTATGTGAGAAACATATTAGATATCAGAAACATTAGGATAGCAGAGCAAGAGCCAAGAAGATGGACTATAGAGTTAGTCCCAGAAAGGGCAAGGACAAAACCCAGCTGAGAATCACGGAGGAAGCTCAGGCATGGTTCAAGCAATCTTAGGCACAAGGTCCAATCTGGTAGGACAGGGCGCAGCAGTGAGTGAGCCCTTGGGAGCCAGGCAGGTGGCAGTCATGATTCTGTGAGTTGTACCCATATGTTGCAGAATCCCTGCCAGAAGGCTGTCTTTGGGCAAAATTCCAGTTCCTGGAGTGGAGGGCTGACAGGTGCCAGGGGCATCCAGGTCCTGGCCAGATGTACTGCATTTCAAAGTGGGCTCTGGTCACCAGGAGGGGATGACTGTCTCTGTAGGACCATTTGCAAACCAAGGAGGATGAGGTTAGGCAGATGTGAGATAACGTGGCCATGAGCAATATTAGGCGTAGTTCTATGACATGAGCTTCCCAGGAAGCCACGGCTTATTCTGGAATTCCAGTGCTTGGATCTGAGGGGCAGCAAAGGATACTTGGAAGGCATGAACAAAACCCAACAGCCACAGTTCAATTTTGGGTCCTCAGGTCTAGGAGTCAGGATTTAATTCAAGGTCTCACTGGTCTCAGTCAGCACTGGCTGAGGATGGGAGGGCAAAGCCTCTAGTGTCTGCAGCCCTAGTGAATGCAGGCTGGCACTCAGGGCATCGCACCCTGCAGCTGCTAGAATCCAATGTACATTTAATTTTTGACCTAAAAATATATCAGGGTGGGGATAGAAGGCATGTTAGGATCTACGAACCTTAATTTGATAACTTTCATAGGAAACATTTATCTTGCATATTTTTTAAAAAAAGTATCTCAGTAGTAGGTGGTATTCATGAATTCATTATCTACAATATGTTTACAGACTTGTATGTCTTAATATAGTTACGTTGTTGGTTTGTGTTAATTTTAGATCTTTAGCAGTGCCTGAGTTCCCTGAGACTTAAAAAAGAGAAAGCATGGAAACAGTTTTAAGAACAGTATATGGATTATAAGAATATATCAATTGGAAATGTAGAGAATGCATGGTGGTCGGGTTTCTGTGTAGTCGATACAACTGGGTCATTAAGGTGACCAAGATCACCAGACCACGAAACACTTGGTCCAATCATTTCATCCATCTTAATGACCAAATCCAACCAAGTGCACTATGACACAATCAATTGCTCAGTAACTATCCATTACGATGGCAGAAAACAAAACAAAACAAATTGGCAGTATTTTGGTCAGTTCAGTAAAGCTGCCCAGACAAGATTGCCAGGCATATGCTGGCTCCTAGTTTATGTGCCTTTTGTGGTCCAAATGCACTCCTCCACTCTGATTACTTAGGAATACTCAACTCCCCAAGTGATCGTCTCTAGCTTGCTCCTCACCATTGCTTTGTCTACTTTACTTTCTTCAATGTGTCTTGTTGGTTTTTAGAGATTTTTAAAGCAATTGGTACTTTATTGTTTTTAGTCTTCATTTATTTTATACCCCTACTTACTTGTGCCTTATTAGAAAATCTATTTTTCTCTATTTTACTTTTTTGTGCTACAGTTAGATGAGTCTTCCAATTGGTATTACTTTTCTGTGAAAATATTAACTCAAACAGAACACTAGTATAAATTACATTTTATATAAACAAAAATATAATAGATGCATGTATTTTTAACATTTAACTATATGTGTGTGTGTGTGTGTGTGTATAGCTTACGTATATCTATGCCTGTGTATTTTGGGATTAATTATAATCCATATTCATATACTTAGACTGTATATTCTAGATAAATCATATTCATATCTCGCAAATGGATTAATCTATTTTCCCTCTGTGATTATACTTAACTCTATATCCAGGTTTAATTTCCCTATGTTTCTATAGTCATCAGATTCTACTAAGTTTTAGCATTGTTTTGTACTCCTTAGCTTTTCTGGACTGGGTCTACACAACATTTCATGAAAGAGTTTAAATATTTGGCAATCTAATAGTTGTTATTTGTGTGTGTGTACATTTGGTAAAAAAAGACTAATTTTTTTCTTTACTGATTTCTTTAAGAAAATGATCAGAATTAACTAAATACCTTGGTACATCAGGCACTCAAAATAATTTTGTAAGACTTTATTTCCTGAAAAAAACCTTTTTACTAAAGAGAAAGTTTTACATTACAAATGCAGCAATAAAAGGTGGGGGCTTGGGAAGAATCAGAATCATCTTTGTTTTCCAGGACTTCTCTTTGCAACAGTCAATAAGCTTTGAGTGTGTTTGTGCATGTGAGTATGTTTTGTGTGCATGTGCACATGAGCACGAGTTTGTGAATGCATGTTACTTTTGTTTGGCAATTACCAAGTTAAATGGTAGTGGTAGGGGACTCACTGCAATAACTGGATTACAGATACAGTCTGCTCGTGTTCAGATTCCACTGTAGGAATAGATGGTAGTTGAGGTCAGGTAAGGTGAGGTCCAACCAGCTGAAGCAGGGAAATGATTATAAGGATTAATGGTG
This sequence comes from Carollia perspicillata, assembly GCA_004027735.1. Lineage (NCBI taxonomy): Eukaryota > Metazoa > Chordata > Mammalia > Chiroptera > Phyllostomidae > Carollia > Carollia perspicillata. The sequence goes on along the minus strand of PVKM010009246.1, from coordinate 8,556 downwards.
GGCAGGTGAGGGCGTGACAGGGGTCAGGTAGGTGGCTGCTATTGGGGGGTACTTGAAGTCAGAGAAACAAAGATCTAGGCAAGGCAGTCAGATGGGTGGGTGGGCTCTGGATATGTGAGGAAGAGAGCACTTCAGAGGGAAACTATGCATGGTCTGGGCACCTCCCCTGACATGGCTTAACAGATGTAACAGTCCAAGGCCTTTTATATTGATATTTATATTTTTATATTTGAGGTTGCCTCTTCTGGACAGAGAACTTCAGTGAGCATAGCTGACTCAAATCTTTGTCCCATGTATAGATTTTGTCTTATCTTTAGTCTATGTGAACCCAAGCAACCATCTTCATAACCAAAAGAGCTGTGGATGTCCAGGTCAGACATAAATACCCAGCGTTGGGCACTGGGGTATAGTGAGCAGTGAGCAGGGAGATTCTGGGTTGCCCAGTATCTGACGTTTGCAAGCTTTCCTTTCTTTGTGCTAGATTAACATTGAAAACTCATGTGGAGGAACATAAGGAATGTTTAGAAGACCAAAAGTCCCCTATGACAAGAAGAAAAAGCAACTAATTTTTAACTTTGTTTCTTCTCTTTCCTGTCTAGTCTAGTCTAGTTTTCTCACAAAATGAGCATATTAGGCTAAATGATTTCTGAGTTTCTAACTAGTCATAGAGTTCTATATTTCTTCATAGTTGAACTTTTATCATGGTGGGGATAACATTTTTATGTTGCTGGGGAACATGACTAATATTTTGAAGCTACTAATTTTATGTCGAGCTTTAAAGACCATAATTGTTATCTTCAGAAAGTATTATTTGACCTAAAGTATGTCAAAATCAAGTTAATAAAGTCATTTTATAAGAGGGGGAAGAAAATAAATACTATTTTTCTGCCATGAACAGAGAAATTCAAAGATGTCAAAGTCTCTGAAAGATTTGACAAGCTGAGGAAGGGAAAATTTCACTCCTTATAAATAGGTGATCCATCATTTGGGGAATCCATCTCTGTAAGTAGATTGACCCAGGTTAAGGGCCTTTACACTTTCCTCCATGTAAAATGTTTTTCATCTGCCTGGGAAAGCCTGGACTTCATGGAGAGCCTGTGGTGGAAATATCAGAAAGGACCAATGTGACATTGATCAAATAGTACTCAAGGATTCTCTGCAGACTTTAAAAATTGGTTACTATTATTTACTCTAACATGTATAAGAGTTGAAGATTTTATAAAGTTTATACTCATTAATTACTTTAAAAATACTCTATAGAATTTGTATATATGTCATTGTTATGGGAAGTTGGAAGAAGAAAAAGGAATGGGGGTATAGTGTAACCTTTGCCCCCCGTTCCTGGCACAGAACTCATAGAGCCTTTGGGATCCCCTACATGATAGGAGTGCATTTTATTATTCCTAAGAAGCCCCCTTTGATCATGTTAATGTGGCGGCTTAGGTGGGGTTCTTAGATAGACTCAGGATGGAGGCTGGTCACCAGGGAAACTAAAAATTGGATGACAGGGTGGGAGCTCTCAGTCCCAACCCCCACTCCCCAAACTTAGGGAGAAAAAGTAGGGCTAGAGACCAGGTTATAAAAACTCTTGAACAGTAAGGTTTGGAGAGCTTCCGAGCTGGTGAGAAATCCACTTGCTGGGAGAGTGGTGTACCCTGTGCCCTTGCTCCCCAGACCTGGCTCTATGCATCTCTTCCATTGGCTCTTCTGAGTTCCATTGTCCTTTCTAATAAATTGGCAAACATAAGTACAGTGTTTTCCTGAGTTCTGTGAGCTATTCTAACAAATTATTGAACCCAAGGAGGGAGTCATGGGAACCCCAATTTATTGCTGTCTAGTCAGTAGTACCAGTGGCCCAGGACTGGTATCTGAAGTGACAATGAGTCCTTAACCTCTGAAGTCTGGACTAAGTCCTCATAGCTAATGTGCTATTGAATTGAATCATTGGACACCGAATCTGTGTCAGAAAAATGGAGAATTGCTTGGTGTCAGAAAAAACACCCCAGAGGGAAGGTTACTTTGAAGATTACTGCAGGATTCAATCAGTCAACTTATACGTTAAAAAAGAAAAATAAGTAAAATAGGTACAGAGTTTTTATTTAAATGGTATAGATCTTCTCATACTAAAACTTAAAAAATCTTTGATCTACCTTATTAGTAAATTAAAAGAAATGTGCAATTTAAGGGACATTTGTGACACTTTAGTTTAAGCAGTCTAATATAATTTTGCCAGTAATTAAGTTTAATTTCTCTTTATTACTCCAAACAAGCCAAAACATCAAAAGAATTACTCTTTATCATTTACAAAATGAAAAATTTGGGGCTGCTTGACTGATTCTAAATTATCACTCAGAAAAAAGAGAGAAAGAGAGAGAGAGAGAGAGAGAGAGAAGTCCTTATATGATAGCCCTGTGCTTTATGTTTTGATTTGCCAACATTTTAAAGATAGGGCTGAATTCCTAAGAAAACACTAGGACACAATCTGTATTGGTTACAGTTTATTAATGCGGTAAGCAACAGAAACCTCCCAAATAATGGCATAAACAGAGAAGGGATTTATTTTCTCACATAACCAAAAGTATGCAAGTGGGTAGTCTAAGGCTGATTCAGCCATTTGGAGGTGCTCTTGGAGACCTAGGCTCATTCTATCTTCCTGCTTTACCATCCTTTGCCCAGGGCTTCCATCTTTCTGGTTATAAGATGATAGTTACAATGACACAAATCACACCCATATTCCAGGCAGGAGAATGAGTAAAATGACAAAAGAAAAGAGCAAAAGGAAGCAAAAAGCCAGATACCTTTTCATGTAGACTCTACCAATGATTTCTAATTACATTTCACTGGTCAGAATTGAATCATAGGATGGTTTAGACTAAATATGCCCCCTCAAAATTCATATATTGAAAATCAAATGGTAATGTGATGGTATGCAAAGGTGGATCTTTGAGTGGTGATTACTGGGTCATGAGGATGGAGCCCTCATAAATGGAATTAGTGTCCTCATAAAAGGGGCCAGAGAAAGCTCCTTTGCCCTTCTGCCATGTGACGTTACAGGTAGAGGGAGACGCCTACAAACCACACAACAGGCTTTCACCAGACACTGAATCTGCTGGATCCCTGGTGTTGGGACTTCCCAGCCTCCAGAACTGTGAGAAATACATTCTTGTTGTTTATAAGCCACCCTTATGGATATTTTATAAAATACCCTTATGGTATTTTGGTATAGCAGCCTGAAGGCCTGACTATGACATGATGACATGACTACTTCTTGCTGAAGGTGGTCTGGAGTCATAAGTAGTTTAGCTGAGCATATTGTGCACTTAATAGAAATCATAGTTTTCCAGCACAGATTAGGGGCAAATGAATGTTGTGTTGACAACTAGCACTGATACTTTCACTAACTGTAATATAAATAGTGACTACCTACAAAACAAAAACATAACTTTGCAGCTATTAACCACAAAAAATTCAAAGTTTAAACCTTACTCTTGACTATAATATGCACTCCTCAGGAAGCCTATTCCCTTTTCTCTATTCTTACTTTTTAAAAAATATTTTTATTGAATCTCCTCCCTATATCTCATCTCCCTTTCTAGGCATTTGGTCTTCTCTCCTCTACATTCTCCTTTCTTGTAACAACAATACTCACTTTTAGTATAAATTTACACTTTTCTCTAGTTTCAGTAGGCCAAACCGTTTCATTAATCTATTGCTATATAACAGATCACTGATGAAGTTAGTGGTTTAAAACAGGACAGCAAACATTTTCTCTAAAGGTTGTGAGGTAAGCATTTTAGCTCTATTGGCCATATGGGCTCTGCCATTGTGATGCAAAAGCAGCCATACATGATATGTGAGTAACTGGGCATGACGTGCCCTAGTAAACTTTATTTACAAACAAGTGATGGGCCACATTTGGTCTGTAGGCTGTATTTGTCATTCCTTGGCTTTAAACAACAATGATTTATCATTTCTTATAATTCTGTGAGTTCATTGACTCAGCAGGGCAGTTTTGCTGTTCTTCATGGTATAACTGATTTTACTCATGTGATTGTATTTAGCTGACAGTTCAACTGAAGATGGAACATTCAAAATGCCTTCTCATCCTCTAGGGCCTCTCTCCACATAGCTTCTCATTATTCAGTAGTCTAGTCTGAGTTCTTTTACAGCTTGGAATAAGGCTTCCAAGAGGGCATGTACCAGAAGGTCAAGCTCCAGAATGTAAGGGCTTATCAAGCCTTTGCTTGCACCATTTTGCTAAAATCTCATTGGCCAACAAAAGTCACATGGCCAATCCCAGAGTCAATGTGGGAGAGGGCTACTCGGGGATGGGGATACCCAGAGGCATGGATCATGGGTCACCACTAATGTAAGGGAACAGCATTGTTTGCCTTCTGGCCCTTAGTAATTCACTTCTCTCCTACATTTAAAATATACTCATCTCCTTCCCAGGACCCACACAATAATTTGCCCTTTTAACATCAGGTTTAGGCTTGGTGTCTAGCATCTTGTCACATAAATCAGTTTCTGGTATAGATGAGGTTCCTTGGGTGTGATTCCTCAGGTATCTAATTGTTCTATTTTCTAAGCTACCTACCACAAGTGATAATTTCCTTTGTTCTACCAGTATATAACACAGGTCCCTTTTTTTTCCAGCCTTTAATAGAAATTTTCATGTTCTTCAAGGCAGATTCTGTATCAGTTATGTTTTTTATTCATTTTCTGAATTTTATGATGATTTGACATCTTAGGGCCTCACTGACCCAAGAGAGATTGCCCCTCCCACAGTTAGCTAATTTCTAAAAATAACCATGCACCTTTCATATTCAAAGCAACCAATTCAGAACTCATGCCCGTGATTATGTTTAACAAGCTCTTACATATCACTCACTGCCCTAATCACCCTAGGGCCAGGTATCACTCAACTCAAGACAGTCTCTATACTTCAACACCTGCTGAAATTATTAACCAATCTAAACTTGATTGGCCTGATTACCTGTCTTGCCCCATTCCTTCCCATGGCAACCATAATAAAGGCTCTTGTCCATGCTTTTCCCTTACTCCTGTTTCTTGACAGACCCTAGTGCTTTCCCACATGGTCCTGCATAATGTAGCATGTCTCTTCTACAGATTGTGAGCGAAAAAACTACCTTTTCAATGGCAATCATCTTCTGATCTGCAGGCCTCACCATCCCTGAATAGAAACAAAATCCTATGTATATATTAAAGCAATCCAATGTCATATGCTTTAGGTTTTTTTTCAGCAGCACCCTGCTTCTAAGTATCAACTTCTGTGTTAATTATTTGTGGTTATGTAATAGTCACTCCCAAACCCAGTGGCTTAAAACATCAATGATCTTTACTTTTTATAATTCTGTAGGTTGACTGGCTCAACAGAACATCCTTCCGCTCCATGTGGTGGAGCTGAGATCACTCAAGTAGCTGCACTAACTGGGGGCTCAGCTGGGGGTGGAATGTTTAATACTTTCTTCCAGGGCCTCTCTCTACTTGTTTTCTCATTGCTCAGTAGTCAAGACTGAGCTTCTGTAGAACATAGCAGCTGGCTTCTAAAAGTGAACATTCTAAAAGACAATCTCCAGTGTGCAAATATTTATCAAGCTTCTGTTTGAGTCATGCTCGCTGATCTCTCAGTGGTCAAACGGTACTCTATGTGGGAAGGTTCCAGCCAAGAGCTGAATATCAAGAGGAATGGGTCCTCTGGGGCCACCAGTGTAGCAGTCTCCCACACCATTATGATAATGCCATGCCAAGTTTTTTTTTTTACTCTGGGGAATAGCCTATGGAGAATAACATAAAATGTATGTATGTTATGATGTAGTAGAGAAAAAGGTCTACAAAACACAGATGTAGACAACAGAATCTTGATGCATTTGATTTTTCACTACTTAACTAGCCATGTTGGTATTCGGGAGACACAAGCTTTCATTTTCTTAGAACATTTCTTAATTTAGGATTAAATGGCATGATACTGCCAGGAATGCCGCTATTAAAGAGGTCTACTATGGCTAATTCTCTTTGGGACTATGAGATTTTCTGTCTACTTAAACAATTTTTTAAATTGTCATTGTTTTTTTTCTACATAGATTTCTTTGGTTACCTTGGGATTCTGAGAAGAGATAGTCCTCAGCATTTATTCACATGGAAATACATCTGTTCTTGCTTGTTTTCCATTTGGCTATTTTGTGAAATTGGTTATTTGTGAATAGTTACTTGATTAGGGAAATAATTTATTTAAGACTAGAACTACTGTAAAAACTTAGATGATTAAGGTCATCTACATCGGTCTGAATCATTAAGATAAAGGAAGATATTCAGGCTACTATCTGACTACCAGATATCTCTATATCGGGGAACATCTTTGGGCTTTTAACTTACATAGAAAAAGCCAACTGGTAACCATTTTATTAGGAGGTTTAAAACTAGCAGGGCCTTTGTCCATCAGACCACTCATTCCAGATGCCATCTTGAATCAGGCCTCTCTCGAATATAATAACTACTACACTCTGTGCATTAACTGCTGCTTGCACATTCTATTTAGAAGCACTGTTGTTTCTGTGTCCTGGATTCACTTAAACATTCATTTAGAATTTCTCAGGTTTGAATCCAGGAATCCGTGTTTTTGACAAGTATCCGTGTTTGCTTCATGGACACTAAAGTTGAAGAATCACTGCTGTAAAAGGGTAGACAAAACCAGAAGGTGAGAGCCAGTGTGAGTTAGGTGATATTCATGTTTGGTCTCCAAGAGAAGGAGCAAGATCTGGTTTGGGCAAAATTCAGAACGGCGGTTTGCCTTTGGAGACCTTCTCATCTCCCTCATCTCTGCTTCCTAGCATTCGTCAATAATTCAACAGTAGTTGCCATTTGTTTAGCTAACACTATGAGCCAGGCACTGAGCCTCACAAAAACCCTATCGTGTAAGTAACAGCATTGTCCTCTCATTTTGTAAATGAGGATATTGAGGTTTATTGAGGTTATGGAATTTGTCCAGACTAGAAGCTAAAAAAAAAAGTAGAGCTAAAATTTGAGCTCACATTTCTAGTCACTTTTCAGAGAAACTAATTCACATCATGGGCGTTAGGGACATTGGGTTTCATATACCTGAGTCTCTGCACCTGCCTCTAGCTATCCCCTCTTTTCAGAACCTTCAGATGCCACACCCTCCAGAAGCACTTTTCTCTTCCCTGTGTAATTAACCCTCCAGTTTCCTTTTTGTGGCTATTTCTACCAATTCTTTACACTAAAGAATGAAAAGCTGATGGCCAGTAAGTGACCTTTGCACCTTAGCCACCTCTAGAATGAATGTTTGTTACTAGACAAAATTCAGCCTTTGCGATTATACATCTAGCCAACATCTTCCAGAAGAAAAAAATGAGTCGTGGAGGTCTCACTGCAGAAGATCTTTTTTCTTCATAAATAATTCCTCTAGAGTATATGCTGTATGGCTGTTTTGGTTGCTGTTTGGGCTCCAGCACATAGAAGAGTGCCTGGTTCACCAGTGGTGCCTAAATGTTCACTGAGTAAATGAATGAACCAACTGCATTTTAATGTTTTAGAAACTCAGAAAGTGAGAGAGCTAAGATTTGGGTTAAAATTTCCAGAAGGGAAAGTTGATTTCCTAGATAGGTCAACCCTTGTCCTGTGCCTTGGCCTGAGTGAGCAACACAGCTATAGCAGTATCCCAGAAATGAGGATTGTAAGTGTTTCACTAGGAATATTTGTCCAAAAGCTGATGGATGTCTGGATATTAAAACTAAGCTATGTACTTTCTGATAAGCCTATATATAAAGTCTGTCTCTCATTAAACAAATATTTATTGAGCACCTACTATGCACAAGTACTGTTCTAGGCAATGGGGATACAGCCATTGACAAAATCACCCAATGTTCTAGTCCTTATAGAGTTTATTATACTCTGTTTAGGAGGAGGAGGAGTTGGTGAAAAGGAAATAAAGACTGTGACTAGATCAGTTTAACAGAAGGGAACAGGCAAAAGCAAACACTTAGGCCAACATCAAAGGTATATTCGTCGGAGGAAGGAAGAGATACCAACTGAGCACAATACATGAGAAATTTGCACTGTACATGGCCTTCTCTGCACAGGGTTGTATCTCTAAGAAGAGCTTCATTAAGAACAGGGAGAAAAAATGATGTCAGGAAGGATGTTACCATAGTGATACTCTGGCTCCCCTACCACCATCACCACCTCCTTTTCTCTGCCCATCCCCCTACTTTTTTGGAGTCTGCATTCCTATATTAAAAATGAGAGAGCAGAAAGGATGTTTCCTGTTTACTTTGATGCTTGGAGTGCAGGTTCTGCTGCTTTGCATGCCACAGGGAGCTGGATGTTGTCATTTGGGCTGCCACAGAGTAAGTGACACAGGCAGAGAGAGAGGCCTCACCTGCCCACCGTGGGCTGGTGGGCAGCATGAGTGGCATTGCCAGAGGGGACCCTGTGCTTCACCCTGCTCACTCTCCTGGCCCAGCCCTGCCTAGCCTGGGCCACAACGACACAGGGAGACTGTTGTTCCATAGGGCC